>JBBHKE010000446.1:17478-76948 GCA_037447655.1 Zygnema cylindricum | reverse complement strand
GAGAGGCGTTGTCAACTCGAATAGCGTTTCGCACACTAAAAAGCAGAAAGTCAAGGCCGATAAAATGAGAATCATATAATGGGCAGATTGCATCCTTGATTCCTTGCAAGTTGTAATATCGATATTATCGGATTTGTGACAAAACGTTACATAACGGTAAAAAAAAGTGTTGAGAATGCGAATTTAGAATTTCCTAACTGTTAAAAGCAATATATTTTAGTGTGGCTATATGTTTATTAGTTCGTCTAAAACGGACGACTTCGATTTACCTGTCTTTAACCCCCCCTTAAACCTCTATAATCAGGTCTAGAACCTAAGAAAAACCTCCTTACTTAGGGTGAAGTTCCACCAAGCGAAAAGTGGCGTTTTTTACAGAAATCCGCGACTCTCCGTACCAAATCGTACCGCCTATTTTGTTTTTATACTAGAAACAACATTACAAAGAATCTTGTCGATACTCTTTGAAGGTCTTGGAGGTAATACTGGCCGTCGGATGTTCATCTACGAGGAGTTCGCTTCAATTTTTTCTGTTACTCTCAACCCACCTCGAAGAGGTGGGTTGGCAGATACAGAAAAAAAAATCGTGTCACGTTAGAAGATTAAGCTACGTGTCACTATACAACCAATAAAAAATCACAAGATTTGCACGACACGCTCAAAATACAACCGAAAATTAAAATGTAATTTGTAACATTCCTTCATCCGCCATTTTGATGGACATTCGTCACACTATTTCTCTCGAAGGACTTTCGTTATGTCCGAAATCAAAAACCCTAAAACATGAGCTGGCGTACATACAGGCGTCTGCAAAAAGTATAATAGTTATGTCATATGAATATTTCGTACGCAGATACATGGTACGCAATTGAAGATTTTAAGTTAAGTTTGTCGGTGCTTAAAATCTGAAAGATATTTAATATCGGATCGTAGCTTGCATGGCGCCAGTCAATTTCCAACACGTGTATTACATACTCTACGTGATGGAACTTCAACTCAATCGTCCTGGTCTGTAGAGTTGGTCGTACCATTACAAAAATGTATGATGGAACTTCACACTTATTAGCCCTTTCAATTATGTATCTGATGCTATACTTTATAAACCTTAATCCAAAATCAAAAAATAAATGCTTATTATGCATGCCCTAAACATACTATGCCTACGTTACTCCCTTTGTACGTATAATACTGTAATATAAGCATTATTATGTAATTACTATCTTTAAATAATGTAGGGTGTGTGCCAATGTGTTAAAAGTAAGAGTTATTTCTTGTCATATTATTTCAAAATCGAATGTTGCACCGGAAAAATCTCATGATGTATGAATAATGTGTAAATACAACGGTACGATTTACATCATTTTTCAACTTAGGGTGAACCTCGATCAGGCGTTCCTAGTAATCATACGGACACGTTTACTAGCAGTAATATTTGTATCATTTCTCCATCAGGTTGTGCCAGCGAGGCACCAATTTATGACGTGCTGGATTCCGATTGGAACAACACCGGATCTTGTTAAGCCAGCCGAGAATTTTAAAAGATTCGAAAAACACAAAATCTAAACTGCGCATGTCAAGACAAACGCAGATTTAAATATATAGCAACGCTATGTGAATGTACAATTTGTACGATCTTGTCATTTCGTTTTACCAACCGTTTCGAACTCCTTTTCAAAATGCAGATTTGTACTTTTATCGCATGTCGTTATGTTTTGTACTCAAAGTCTTTTCCACGAAGGGAAAGAGTCACCAGGGAGATATCATACAACAAATATGTTTTCGTCGCTTTCAAAATCGCCATGTACGAAGGCATGTGGCCTTTGCTAATTGTGAGGTTGCCATCGCTCGTCCGCCGTGGATGATACCTTTTTGTTTCCAAGTGGACCAAAAGACATGTCCAGTACCTGGCAAGTCTCCTCCCGAGGACAATTAAGGAGACTCACAAAAAACTGGATAGAAGGGGACAAAAATTCAAAATCGGACGGTGGAAGTTTTCACCAAAAAGCTTGGAGAATCTTAATGAGTCTTCAGTAAACATGTTTTATATATATATATAAAAAAAGTAACTGTACGGCTAGGTACGAAAATGACTTGGACCTGTACGAAAATACAATTTTTATAGTAATGAATCTCAATTTTCGCCTGATGGAGGTTCACCCTTAGTATGTACTACAGTTTGACGGTTTCCCCTTTTTGACCGACTACCTTGTCATACCGACTCATCTTCAAACTCTTAATGAAATTGGCTTATGAGCTTATTTTAATAAAATTAGCAACCGACAAATCAATAGGAAATTGTTTGTCACATTTCACATGAGTTTGAACGTTTTTGCTCGAGCGAGAGTGCACGTTGAATTTTTCTGCCCCTCACGCGCATGTACGGACGCTTTTGCTTTCCTTGTAAATTTGAAAAAGAGTCTCGACCCTCCACTTTCATTCATGGGTTTTATGCAAAAGTATACGACGTCGTCACCTCTCTCCTTCCCTCTCACATTATCGCTTCCCCCTCCCTTTTCACGGAATAAACCATGACAACATTGGTATGAATGGAAGTAGCTCTAAAAACATATTTGTTTCACTATCTTTGGGCGTACTATGGTGAAAGGTCGAGCGAGAAGAAACATAACTAATGATTGAGAAGCCATGTCTTAAAGTTATAGATTTAATGACGTCGACGTTGTCACAAATGAGCACGAAGTCTCAATGTCACATGAAAAGTAGACGTCTACAGTTTTGAATCGTAAATTCGGTAAAGTTTATTACCGTCAAAGAATCAAGTAACGGTTTCGTTTTCAGACATTTAAGTTATTATAACTCAAACTGTCTCTCACACTTGCCAGTATTATGCAAGAAATTCTGCAAAAAATTATGTCAAAAAGGAAAATGGCACCAGGTTGTTGACGGTACATCTGCCGACAAAAACGTTAGAGCTGACAAGCCTCGTAACCTCAATCTCACACGTGTGAAAGGTACAAATGTCGTACAAGTCAAATGAAACAGTAAAAGTTGCGTGGCTCAAGGCGATACAATCTAAAAAGACGAAAGCAATGTTACACCGTGTATCGCTTTTAGGGTTTAATAATTTTGTCGCCACTCAAAACATATTTTCTCCGTACACTCTCGTCCGAATTTTAATTTGAGACCGCCAATCGGAATTCGAGAATGTTACCTTTCAATCGTAACCGTCAGATCCACAAATGGACAAGTGCGTACGGATAAAAGATGTTTAAGAAACGAAAAAAACATTAACACTAATAGCGATTCACGGTGTACCGAGGAAAAGCTCCCGGTATAACTAAGAAGAACTGAAAGCTGGCATAAACATGGCCAACCAGGGAGTCCAAATTTTCAAAGTTCAAACACACGTCGAATCAGGAAAGACCACAACGACTACAAAGACAAAAATTAAATTAAAACAAATGTAAAATGACAAAACTATGGAATCGCCCTACACCGTTGAATTCACGTGCGAAGATATTGACCACACGTGGATTTTAACAGCACACAAGCTTATTGTTCCAATTTTCCTATTTTAGAATCTGATTCGCTGTTTGGACGTAAACGTTAAGAATCTATGTAATAATTAACGACGTCTTTTTAGGGACCCTTTCGTAAAATTTTATAAGATGACAACGAAACAGATTCGAATCTTTCGCACAGTAAATTCCGCCCTTCAAGTGGGAACATCCATAATTTGATAATTTCATCAAGCTGCCAGCTCTATTATTTATAATATGAAGGCTTTTTAAGGGTTTTTCTAGGGCTTTTTTAAGACTTAAAACGTTGTTCCATTAGGCGGTCTCAGTAACCGTCGAAAATTCGTTTACTGAAGCCATCGTTCCATTATGTAGGGCTAGTAACTGACATTTTATTTGCATGGCACACTTTTATTGGTCCACGTAATATATGAATTCGATTCTCGTAATATGCAAAGAGCCTCTGACAAAAATTTGTGACCACATATTGTACCAAAGAAGGTAAAAAGTGACTAGTACGACGTATTGAATGAAATCTATACGGGCGGATGAAACTTAAGATTTGTTAGAGCGTACGAATATGTCAGAATGGTTAGTGGATGGCAACATAAGCGTGAAACAATATCCTCCGTCAAAGATTTTATTACGGCTTCCGGTGGCCTCGCAACCTCCCTAGCGGAAGGCACATGTCATATGCGACGTGTACCCACCTGGTCGCGCTTTGTCGTGGATATTTGTTCACTTTTCCACGAGGCACGATGCTATACGTTCAGGCACTTAGAATTGACCTACTCTGGGTCACTTGTTGCGAAATGAAAGTGTCAAACGATGGCGTATCTTATTATGCATCCGAAGGTCCACGTTTACCCCCATAAACGTGGAGAATCAAATCGCTCATTCAGTAGGCTTGTTTTCTAACATTTTTTTTTTTTGGTAAGGCACTGTACGAAAACGTACGGCTTTCAGTAAACAACAACATTTTTCCCCTAATGGGACCTTGCCCTTACATGTGACGCGCTCATATTTTTATGTGACATGTCGACAGAAGAAGACAAAAGTGTTGCCCGCCCGGTGGTTACCATAGTTGGAATGCATATATGAGGACAAAAAGACGACAAAAAAGTAGCGAAGAAATCATAGTTCAAAAGTAGGTGAAAGTACGTCCATACAATATGCCTATTGTACGCAAAATATATAATGTGACCTTAAGACCCATATTGCATTGGCCTCAAAATGAAAAAAAAATAGTAATAGGGTTGAGTTCCACATCGATTGATAAAGAATTAAACGTCATGTCTAAACTTTGAAAAACATTCGGACAAAAAAAAAAAATTCTATGAGTTTTGAGGTACTTTTTATTTAAACCGTAAGATTTTGGACGATCTGACGATCGCTGATAAAAGTTGTGATCTAAGAATATCATATGAAAAGCCCATAACACAACTCACGATAGGACAATTTGTCATATTAGCGTCTGTAATTTTGAAGGCCACATTAAATAAAGCCTAAAATTGACCAACCAGGCAGTATGGGACGATAAAAACAAAAATTCCACACTGCAAAAAATACCGTTTTTTTTTTGCCGTCCGCGGTTTTTTTTTTTTCCCGCGCAATGCCATCCTTAGCCGTGTCAGTTCACTATAAAATTTTGCTCGGCGGCGTGCGTTGTACTATGATCATAAATCAAATTCGAACGTTCGTACAGTGGTGTACAGTACACCGTGAATCGCTATTAGTGTTAATGTTTTTTGCGGCTCTTAAAACATATTTTCTCCGTACATACATGTCGGATTTTGAATTTGACGGTTGCGATTGAAAGGTAAGATTCTTGGCTTCCGATTGGCAAATTGAAAAAAGAACAAATGTGTACGGAGAAAAAATGTTTTAACTGGCAATAAGAACGCTCTGTGGCATTTGTTTTTTAACACTAGTACACCGCGCATCGTTATTAGTGTCAAGGTCACTAATTTGGGTTCTTAAAATTTTGATTTTTTTCCAAAAATAGTATGCGTGATTTTAATTTTTCCTTGACGTTAATTGAGGTTCCATACAAATTAGCGTACAGAACGAAAGTACATTGATATGTAATATGCGGTACGGTGATGTCCACTTACATAAATGTACCTTTTAGGTGAAAATTTTACAAAAGAAGAACGGACGCGTTCGCATAGGAACGTACAAAAAACGAATCGACATGTAAAGAAGTCTGACATGTACGGATATTTAAATTCCCACGTACCGATTTTTATTTTTGTACGGATACATATAATAATGTATATAATCGCAGAAATTTTCCATTTTTGCTGTTCCAAATTAGCGTTAACACTGAAATTAGAATAGACCTATTTTTTTTTAATTTTCAAATTCTTGATTAGCGTCAATGACGGTATATTTACTTACACACTATTTAAACTTTGACACTAATAACGATGCGCGGTGTAGCGATACACGGTGTACTGTGCTCTGTGTTACGTTTTTAAGTTGTTACGTTGTCGTATTCCATAAATTCTTAGAAAAATCAAAAATCTAACAAAAAACGAATAGTTTGATAGTGCGATGCTTAATTTTTAGCGTCACGACGTCGTAACACATTCAAATATGTTCCAACAGAAACTTTTCCTAAATATGCAGAGAAATGCTACAGTAATATATGTGTTCATCGTACTGTATATGTATTTTTATATTTATATTCTGGTTCTATACGCGTATAGTACTGAAATATCACATAGAGACCGCACGATTATTCTCGCACGTTTAACATTTTGGACATCAATCTATGCGCGGTTTGATTACCGTACAATCTGACACAACTACATTTGTCTTTGTCTGATAAAATTAAGCGAATCATTTCTCACAGTGTCAGAGGACAAATTTTATCATCAGTATACGTCAACAAATACAACAAGGTATACGGTATACTTTTAATGCTAAATATCTTGTAGTGCATCAAGTGAAATTGATTTGCAGCGGTCCAACCATCTAACAAGTAGCCTGATTGGTCCGTTAATACTTATTATTGAATTATAATATTGATTGGGAACAGTACGGACGGGGAAGATCTGCGGACAGGTGTCACTTTTGATGTGTCACATGTGGGATCCAAAAGCAAGCGTCTCGACGGCAAAGCTAGAGTTTTCAGTTACGCTTTCCAAAAAATACGCATACGACAACATAACATATTGCCAAATGTTGTGGATGATGTCCAGGTTGACATGATCTGTTGTCACAGATTGATGACACCTGAAGGGAGGAGACATACAAATCCTCCCGCGTTCAATTTTAACTGAGGCGTTATAAAAAACGTCAAATGCTCTTTGGCGGATGTACGGTCAAAAACTCCGGTACACCGTCAATCGCTATTAGAGTATATAACGCCAATTCGGTGCCCTTTTTTCAAAAAAAAAACCCGAAATACAATCCATAATTTTTTTTTTTCCATTATTCTAATTAGGTTTTTTTTTTAATTATCGTTAATAATGGAAGTACACTGCGATGGAAATAGTGTGGCATTCGGACAAGATATTTCCGTATGAAATGGTACGTTCTGAATTACAAAGGCATAAAAAGACATTTAACATTATTGCGCACACATGTGAATGTGCACTGGAAGAAAGAGACGCAAACTCGTCGACAAAAATCACGTTCTCATAACTACGTCCGTCGACCGTGTGAACAGCGCGACGGCATACGAATTGTCAGATTTTGTACGACTACACATACTACACCGCGAATCGTTATTAGTGTCAAATTTTAAATAGTGTTGAAGAAAATATACCGTAATTAATGCTAATTAAGAATTTAAATTTTAAAGAAAAAAAGTTGTATTCTAATTTCGGCATTATGCTAATTTGGGAACAGCAAAAATGGAATATTTGCCGTACGATTATACACATTAATATATATATCCGTACAAAATATTAGAAATCGTACGCCGTCGTGAAATTTAAATATCCGTACATGTCAGACTAATTTACGTATTAGACTAATCCCGTTTTTTGAGCGCACGTTCCTATGCGTGTGCGTCTGATTTAATCATAGTTTCAAAAGTAGGTGAAAGTAGGCCCATACAATATGCCTATTGTATGCAAAACATACAATATGACCTTAAGACCCATATTGTATTCGTACCTATTCGGACTAACTAAAACATTCGGACCAACAAAATTTATTTACACCGTCAGATTCGGACGATCAGACGGTCACTGATCAAAGTAGCGATCTAAGAAGATCACATGAGAAGCCCATAACACAACTTACAATAAAAGCGCTGACCAAAGACCTACCATAAAAACGCCAACTTTTGAACTATGGATTTAATTCATTTTTTGTAAAATTTTCACTTGAAAAGGTACATTTATGTACTATCTGACATCGACCGTACACCACACTATTTAAATCTTATTATACTTTTGTTATTTATGCTATTTTGTACGGTACCTTATTTAACGTCAAGGAAAAATTAAAATCATGTATCCTATTTGTGGAAAAAAAACAAAATTTTAAGAACCCAAATTAGTGATTTTGACACTAATAAAGATTCGCGGTGTACTGTAGATATCAAAAGGGCGGGTATTTATTATTCAGAACAACCCAAATTACAGTTAGGGATTAATTAGTATAGATATTTTTTTTTCAAAAAAAATAATTCCCGATTAGTGTTAATAACACTAATTTGTTTTTTTACGCTATTTGTTCCTTTACTCTAATAGCGATTGACGGTGTAGCATTGTAGCCTATATCAAACTTTTAAAGTCATAAATTTTAGTTCAAATCGAAATAGTTTCTTAAAGTACAATTATTTTGTGCGAAAATTATTAAGGGCACTTATCATGTAACCGAAACTTAGTTTTGTTACTTTGTTTTTTAGCGAAGTTTTTCCGTACTACTTTCAAGCATTCTGATCATAGTTAAAAAGTAGGCGTTTTTATGGTAGGCCTTTGGTCGACGCCTTTATCATAAGTTGTGTTATGGGCTTTGCATGTGAGCTTCTTAGATCGTTACTTTGATCAGAGACCGTCTGATCGTCCGAATTTGACGGTGTAAAAAAAAAAATTGGTCCGAATGTTGGTCTGAATGTTGGTCCGAATGTTTTAATTGGTCCGAATAGGTTCGAATACAATATGGGTCTTAAGGTCATATTGTATGTTTTGCATACAATAGGCATATTATATGGGCCTACTTTCACCTACTTTTGAACTATGATTATGATGCAAAGAAAGTAAATCGTTACTTTAGATTGTGACGGATGTAGACGTGGGTGTAATTCGTGACAGTTGTAGACGACTACAAAACTTCCGACAATTGATGACGTTTACAAAATAGAGCCGGTTATACACGTCTAGTTACTTGTGATATTGTAGACGTTTAGGGTTTGTGACATTTTGACGTCACGCTCAATTATGACAGCGTCGATGTCACAAATTCTAAAACTTTCCGCCATGGTTTCCCGATTTCGTTTTTTGGTCGTTTCTCACTCTACTTGCCATCAAAATACGCCCAAATATAGTAAAAATAAACCAATTTTATAGCTTTTTCATTTGATATCACTATTAACATTTTTGATTTGATATCATTATTGACATTTTTCATTGCAAGAATTGTGAGATAAACACGGTACTGAGAGAGGGAGGGAAAGAGAGGCGCTTTCACGGATTTCGCTTTAGCGAAATGGCGTCCGTTGGTCGAGACCCCTCCATAGCCCGTGTACGGAAAAAAACGCACTGAAAAAGATCATGCACAGGTTCGAAACGTGCAGTGGGCTTTTTTTTTGGTACTCCGCGCACAAAAATTGTCAAAAACCTTCGACGCATGCGACAATTTTTGCCTATTCACTCACATCGTGGAAATCTATTTAAAATCACTTCGCAAGTTGATTTTCTTATTAATTTGAAGATGAACTGGAAGGACGCGAAAGTGAGTCGAAACGCCCTAGACGGCAAACTACATCGCGCTAGATGTACAATGGTAATTTCAATTTTTTGGTACGGCTGCTGATTTTCTCGTTGAGTGCTAATTTTTGGAGGAAAACGACAGGAAAAAACCCTAACTTTAGCACATGGGAAAGTGCCCAAAGATGGAACCATATAGACTTGTGTATCGTATCGCGAAAGTCATGATATTTCTCAATACACTTTGAGATTTATATGTATAGCATTGTTAGGTAATACACCATGAATCGCAATTATCTTTAATAAACATCGCAACTAACGCTAAAATAAATCCCTCGTCGGGTATACCTATTAACGTTAACATCAGTTTCCATCTATATTAATGAAACAAATAAGACTTTAAAGCAATAACCCAGGATAATTCATAACAAAGATGTCCCATAATTAATTTATTTTTCAAACCCCATTTTCTCCTTTTTCTTAATAAAAATTTCACCGGATAATTCCTACTCCAAACTCTATATTTCACGACCACTGTCGCACGCAACCGCGCGCGGACAAAAAAATACTTTTCGCATTACACTGAAGTCCGTACAGGATCAAGACCTAAAACCGCCGCGCATGAAACAAAGGCGCATACGGATTCGTACCAATGCACGAAACCTACATTCCGCCTCTAAATAGGATAATTTGTGCAAGAATAAAACAAACCTACTCTGTGCCTACCTCATAAAAACACATCTCTAGTAACAAGCTACATTAACATGTCAATTGCTTCCTCGCATGTGGGCACCAACACAAATTGAATCTCTTTAGTTTGACCTTTGTCTCAAAGAAAATGCCACTATATTTAAATATGTTTTGTTTTCTTGTGATAGACAATATTTTTGTCAAGAGCAATATAAAACATGCTGTTAGAATAAATAGTTGTAAAATCATTCCGAATTTGAAGCTCACTCGCCATCTCTCTTATCCAAATAGATGTTTTTGTTCCATGAAAAGCCTCCATATACTCCGCCTCAGTCAAACTGGACGCCATTGTTGGTTACAATCTTGCACTATATTAAATAGTTGCTTCGCATAAATTGAATGCATAGTCAGATGTTGACATTTTTGAATAAAAGTCTCCTTCCCAGTCAATGTCACAATACCCGCAACATTTTAAGTCCACATCTGACTTCATACGCGAGTCCCTTGCTCGTGGTTCATACCAAATATCCACAAATTTTCTTCCCACTTTCCAAATGTGCTCTCCTAGGTTCTTGACAATATCGACTCACACTGCTAACATCTACGGATACGTATGTTCTAGTTCCCCAACTAAGGTACATCACGTATCCATTGGCCTCTCTATATAGAACATCAATGGTAATTTCTTCCTCAAGTTTACTAGGTCATCACTTAAGATTGAAATGTGTATTCAAAGGTTAGGCATCTAACATTTTTAATATAGTTAAAAATTATTTACAATATTGTTCCCGACTCAATTTAAACCGTCCATTGCTATTTCAAATTATTTCAATGCCCAATATATATTTTGCCTCCCCGAAATCAGTCACTTAAAAAAAAAAATCATATAAACTTTCACATAAAAATCGTGAATCATAAAATGTGCTTTCAAAACAGAAAGCAATAACAACATCGTAGAGTTTTCGAAACCAAGTTTGATGTGTTTGTTTAATATCACCGTCATCAACTATTAACTAAAATATTTCTCCCAAGCCATTTTCCACTTTGTTTCCCAATCCTTAAATCATTCAGCTACTGAATGGGAGTCCGGCTCACCATTCCAACTCTCTTTCAATGTTTACTATGCAAGAAATTCATTAAATCTAGCTTAAAAAATAAAATGGTTGGATTTCTTAGTATTTAGTCCAATCCGGTCATAAGAAAATCTCTTTGCTCTCTTTCCTTTATCCTCTCAATTGTTGCGCATTAATCCAATTTTCTCATTGATAATTTATTTATTTATTTTTTTAACGATAGGTGGTGAAATATGAATATTTTTATAAGAGGCAAATTTAGAGGATTATAAGAGGCAAATTTAGAGGATTCATTACCATGTTGAGTTTTGGAAAATGGGAAATCACTTTCGGAGTACTTACCACCTTTCCAAACATATTTTTGATTAGAGGATGGCGTCATCTTCTTCACTTTCATCTTCAATATTGGTTTCCCTGTCGATGTATTCGAAATAGAAAGTGAAAAGATGGTTGGGTGTTGGTTGTGCGCCAAATGGATGCTCCAATGTTTCATGAAATTTGACATTTTGCGATTCCACGACTTAATTATTAGTTGGATCATATACTCGATTCGAACACCCTTTCGCATTGTAAAGCACAAAAAAAAGTGTCCAATACCACAAACTGAATTAGTCGTGTCCTCTTTAGGCTTTAATGTAAATAGTAGCATGACGTCCCCACACGCGTAAATATACAATATCCGTATGAAAGTTGGAAATCGACAGTACGACTTCAACGATTTTTCAGTTATGGATTCAACATTAGTACCATTTTTTAAGGAAAGGTATATCAATGGAGGGATGCGAAAAGTTATGACCGTTGTTGTAAGACAAAGGTACTTCTATAGTACCTTGAGAAGTGTCCACGTCGCCCCCCGTCCCATTTCGCTTTACGACGCCGCGCAGCGCGTCGTTGGTATAAGCATGTCTAGGGTTTTTTATCATTTGTGTTTTTTTTTAAACACAACCAATAACCCTATAGCCCTAAATTTCCGAGGTACCCGGGCGTTATTTTGCAAAGTGTGAAGGTCACGGCACATTTCGCCTTGCGTAAAGAGACCTTCACACCCTTCACTCCACAGGCGAGAAAACTAACGAACCTTACCTATACTATACATACTATATAGTAATACATTGCGCATATTATATAACATTTCATGTCACATATCACAATCTACTGATCTAAAGAACAGGCTGCCTGGCAATTATGTACAAATAGGTCGTATTATATAAGGCCGAAAGTACACGATTGAAACTGTAGACATGTACGGTATGTACCGTACATATATTGTCATATGTCTGAGTTGAAGGGACCTATGTTTGCGATGTTTTGATAAGAGGCATTATAGATAGGTTTTTGATATGCAATTCTACTAACTTTAAAACTTGTCATTCTTTTTCGTTTTTCCAATTAGGCTTGTGTATGAATTGAAATTTTGCCGACTATTATTGTCTTTATTTAGCTTTCAATAAAAATGAAAAAAACTCTATTTGTTATTTCAAATCGTTTTTTAGGTTTCAGGGGATTAAGGGATATTTACAACATTATAATTATTTTTTCAAATTTTGTGCTTTTTGGCCCAATTCTTTCCTTTTGTTTCCGATAGCACATTAATATTTAGTTCAGTTCCAACAACCCTAAACATGAGGGTTATATGAACTTAAACTGACCAACGAGAGTAAAATAAATTATATCCACTTTATATTAGCCATTCTAGACAAACCGATTGTATGATTGGGACCTCCCTACCAATATTGATATCGAAAAACATATTGTTCCGATTTAACACACGACACTATGTTTTTCGTAACGGATCTCTACCCAATGCGCGACAACATTTTCTTCGAGTCACGATGTTTTACCTTCGGATCTAGTCTTTTGCTCCTCTCCCATTATGCGACAACAAATTCTCCCTCTCGTGATGTTTTGCCTTTGGACCAACTTTCATGCTCCTTCCATAGTGCGTGACCACCTTTTGTTCCTCTCGCGATGTTTTGCCTTCGGACCAACTTTCATGCTCCTTCCATAGTGCTTGACCACATTTTGTTCCTCTCGTGATGTTTTTGCCTTCAGACTAACTTTCGTGCTCCTTAGTGCGGAACAACCTTTTCTCCCTCTCGCGAAGTTTTACTCTTGGACCTAATTTCTTGCTCATGCCCCACTTCGCGACAACACTTTCTTCTCGTTTCAATGATCCATGTTTAAATTAAGTTTCATACACCCATTCCGTAACGACACTATTCTAAAGGACAAAAAATTTGAAAGAGTTCCAATCCCCCCTAAAAAAAAGTAATAAAATTTGAGCAACGTTTAGTTGGTGGCGAGAGAGGCTGAGAAGGGGGAGAGAGAGACACACTTTCACCTTATAAAAGAAAGAGAGAGGGAGAGGAAATAGGAGAAATGGAGGGAGGAGGAGAGGATGGGCCGGGAACGAAGCGACATTTTTGTTCCTTGGTCACGACATTTCTCCCTCCTGTCTCTTTGCGATGCTCCTCTCCCCTCCCCAAGTAGGTAGCGACATTTTTCTAACTTTGCCGCAATCTCCCCCCAACAACTCCTATTCAGGAGGAGAGCATCCCTCTCACTGGAGAGCGAGATCCCATCCTTAGCAACGCCATTTCCCCTTTGCCATCCTTTTGGTTCACAATTTTCAAACACACAATCGCATTTGCTTACGTGTATCCCCCCTCCCCTATTCCTTTCAACCTTGTTCGCGCCTCCTGTTCGCGCCTCCTCTTCCATCTCTTCCCTTTTTCCCTCTCGTGTCACTTGGCCACACTTTGTCACTTAAACATTATAGTTTTATCAAAACAATAAAACTCCATAATTAAATTTGAATAGACAGAAACGAAAAAAAAGTTGCAATACTTCAGAATAAGAAACTACTTGCAAAAAAAGAAAAAAAGACGTTTAAAAGTTAAGAGTAAAAAACTTGTTTTTTTGTTTTTTTCATTAAAAAGAAGGTTTTTCCAAATGTTTAATTTCTTATAGTTACAAGTTACTAGTTTTGATTGTTGACATAACATAATACATGTCTTTGTGGTATTTATAAACCATTATTAATTAATATCATTAGGAATTACTTCTTCATGTTTTTATAATTGCTTATTGATATTCTTACTTTGGATATTAAATGTATTTTTTTTTATACACAATTCCATAAATTATTGTTATCAATTATTAATTTCGTCATTATTATTGTTTGCTTTAATTTGGAAATTTTATCATCATCTATTCAAATTCTCTCATGTTTATTTATCATCGTTGTTATTGTTATATTTATTGTTTTATTATTATTATTATAAATGTTATTTATTATTTTTATTATTTCATTTAATATTATTCCATTCCATTCGATTCCATTCCATTATTAATTATTATTTCTTTATTCCATTCCATTCTTCCATTCCTTCCATGTTCCTTCCCTTCCCCTTCCTCCCCTCCCTCTCCCCTCCCTCCCCCTCCCTCCCCCCCCTCCTCATTCCCTCCATATCCACCCTCACCCTCGCCCTCTTTTCCCGATTCCTCCTCTTTCCATTCCCCCTTCCATTCCCCCCCCCCCCCCTCTTCCCCTCTTTCCTCCCCTCCCCTCCCTCCCATCCACTCCCTCCTCCTTCCCCCCCCTCTACCCTCTCCCTCTCCCTCTCCCCCCCCTTCCTCCTTCCACCCCTCCGCCCCCTCCCCCTCCTCCTTTTGAGTGCAAGCTTCTATCCTCCTTCTATCGGCTATTGTGGCTATGGATCGTCCTCATTTTTCGGAACTCCCTCAATGTGCTCCCCCGAGGTTAAGGGACTTGCGAAGTTGCTTTTCGTAGATCTTTAGTTTTGTTAAGGTTTGACTAAGTTACATTAATGTTTGGTTAGGTCCTGTTGGTTTAAGAACACACTTTTATCTTTCCTTTAGTGGTTGTTACTTCTTTGGGTGTCTTGTTTTACATGTCATTTTTCTCTTATGTTGGTTTCTTTCAAGTTGCTTTTCCTTTTCGCCAGCTTCCCTCTACAAGTAGTTTTTCGATTTTGGAATTGCCGCCCCTTTTTGTACCTATGGACTCAGATGGTTTACCATCGCGCTTTTTAATCAAGTTTTGTTATTAAACAACCTTATCATATATACAAATATGAACACTAATTTATGATCGACCTCTGAAACAAGTCTTTCAATATCAGACGAGGAAAAGCAACGCTAAATATCGCATTATACGGTAAAATTACCAAATTATAACCACAAACTTTACCTCTGCAGTCCATTCAGGTGAAAACAAGGAACAAAAAAGCATCCACATTCCACAAAATGAAAATGCTCGATTTTTTTTGCAAACACCACCAGTTTTAAGGTACAAAGAAACCAAAATGTTTTACAGATACAAACTTAAAAAATGCAAAACCATCTACATCCTCCAATCATAACAAATCTGCATCTTTTGTGCTATCCCTCCTATTCACGCTATTATTTTTAACAATATCCTGAACCTTTCCCTCTCCTCTCCCACCACCTCTTTCAGAGTCCAACCTTTCTCCCAAACCTCTTAAACAAGTATCCTCATCTTTCACGTTTCCTTTTTCTTTTTCTCTTTCATTTCTTCTCGTTTTTTCTTCGTTCTCTATTTTCTCAGCCCAGTCAGATTCCCTTTTGTCCCCCACACTACATTTTTCACCTAAACTAAATCCTTCCCTTTCCTCCTGCCTCTCATTTTTTTCATCCTCGACATCCTCTCCCTCCTCGTCATCATCACTCCCTTCATACGATAAACCCAATAACGTACTTCCACTACTTTGTCGTAGAAATTTTTCTTTTTCTGTTACATTTTCCATTTCCTTGTCTTTATCCTTCTCAATTCCTGTTTTTTTCTCTGTGGTATCTTTTCCTTTCTCTTTTTCTTTCTTTTGAGAAACCACACTAATTCGCAGACTACCTCCTCCTAAATTTGTCTTGTCTCCTCCTCCTCCTTGGGAAAAAGTCGAAACAGGACTTGGACCAGGTCCGTCACTAGAAGACGAAAGATCAGATTGCATTTTTTTCTGTCGTTTCGGCTTTACCTCTACGATGTTTTTTAAGAAAGATTGTTGTCTACACCAAAACAACCAAAAACAAAGTAAAATAACACAAAAAATATCATACTAAAAAAGACATGCAAAGAAAAAAAATATACAATATGATACAATACGATACGACACGCACCACTAAGAACAAACAAACAAGTGAATATCGAATTAAATAAACAAACAAAAAAAAAAAAAAAAACAAAGAATCAAATAAATAAAGAAATTGTAAAAAAAAAGGAGAAGAGAAAAACACACCAGTTTTCTGTTTTGGGGTTTCAATTTGAATAAATATAAGAAAAAAAGACAACCTAGAATTCCAAATAAGTGCAAAAAATATGTTATTTATATAGTACACACACATATGGATTAAAATATGTTATATGACGCTGACAAACATAATAACAATGACAACGACAAAATCCGAAAAAACCCAAAAGAACCCTAAAACAATAAAAACTCACCGAATGCCACTCCTGGTTTTGGGTTCGACCAAAAGGGGGCTGCTTCCCTGTGCATCCATTTGGTCGGCCGCTGCGTGCTATTGTGGTTAAGAACATATTTCAAATAAATGTGAATGATAATCATAATGAAAAAAATGAAAAGAGAGGGCGAGAGAGAGAGAGAGAGAGAGAGAGAGAGAGAGAGAGAGAGAGAGAGAGAGAGAGAGGGAGGATTTAAAAAAAAATCCTGCGCATCCATTTGGTCGGCCAATGGGAGTTGAGAATACATTTCAAATAAAAGTAAAATATAACCATAATGAAAAAAATGAAAAGAGAGAGGAAGAGAGAGAAAAAGAGAGGAGAGAAAATACGGATAATAGTAACAATAACAACAAAAAAAAAAGATCGGAGGGGATATTCTAAAAGCCAAATAGGCTCGTTTTTCGTTGTGATCTCTCATTCTCTCTGCGTCCAATTCCGCTGCCCTCTGTTCTTTCAAATAGAGGACGTCGTCGTGATCTAAAGCTGCAAAAAAAAAAAAGGATAAACGAACACATATATCACATAAGGTAAGTATTTAGTAAAACAAAAAATGTATACGCATATGTTTCGTATATTATGCTACTTTATACAAAAGTATGTATATCTGTATATATAATATTACATATACATATATACATATAAACATATAAACATATATATATATATACATGTATACATATAAACACACACACATATATATATATATATAATGTAACATAAGAAAAATACATAATATAAACCAAAAAAAACCATTCAAAAAAGAAAAAACTAAAAGACATAAACTATTAACATTACCTCCTCTTCCATGGAGGTAACCGCCCGGTCCAGCTTCTTCTTGCATCTGAAAAAAAAAAAAAAAGAGATTGTTTGAAAAAAAATGAAAAAAACGACTGCATAAAAAAAATGAAAAGAAAAAGAATCATACAAAGAAAAATCGAAACTGTAATCTTAGTGAAAATATTCACAGTATTGGAGGTCTACAAATTTGGCAATAGTCCCTCTCCTTTTTCATTTTTTTCCCTTGTATGGAGTTTTCTCCAAAAAAATTCCAATCCATATAAACAATACAAGCCCTAAATATGTATGTATGTATGTACATATATATACATATGCACACGAAATTCGATAGGAATGGTAAATCCAATATAACAAAAAATAGCCCGAAAAAGACAAAAATCTCAAACGGTGTAAAAAGTACTAAATTGTGCTTTTGTGTACACAGTGGAAGCCTACCTTTATTTTGGCGTTTTCGATTTTCTCGTTTCAAGGACAAAATATTTTCGAGGACGTAGACCTTCACTATTTTTCTAAGCTAAGTTTTTTGGCTTTTACGGTAGTATGATGGTAAAAATCCATATACATCGGTAACTATCGAAGCAAGCAACCGATCGATAATCCATCATATCATTAAAGCCAACAATTGCGTTGCAAAGCCGATACTATACGAAACCCTAAAAACAATAAGAATAATATTACTAACCACTAAAAGTGTTGATTCCGAAAACAAGTTTCTAGAAATATATATATAAAGTCTTTCCCACCCAGAAAAAAAATAAAAAAATCCTAAACACGATTCAGAAAAAATCCACATTCAAATAATTTGGATAGAGGACAAAGGGACGAGAATTATTATTATGACATAAATATATATATATTGAGAGAGAGAGAGAGGGAGAGAGAGAGAGAGAGAGAGAGAGAGAGAGAGAGAGAGAGAGAGTACCTTGACCATAAGTCGTTTAAAAGCGGCTGCATCTTCATTTTTTTTCCCGTCTTTTGAATCGACTTTGACTCTCCCGAATCTTCCGACTATTTCAGTAATAATAATGATAGTAATAGTAAGAAAAAAAAAGAGAGAAAAAAAATGACTATTTTTTAGCACAGAACTTCTGGACGGAACAATTGCTGTAGAATATATGATATGCCAATATAGTCCCGCTCCCTCCTATCTCCCTTCCCCTTCTAAGAACAACACCAATGACGATGAATAATAAGAAAGTAAAAATAATAACAGTAAATACAAATAAAACCAGCCTATAAAACTCATTTGTTTTTTTTGGAAAAACAAATTTGCAAAATACAATACCTTTAATGAGTGTCAAATTCGTAGAATCTTCTGGAGCAGCCATTCACTCCCTTTCCTCCTCTTTATCCTTGCTGCTTTCCTCTCTCTCTGTCTCCTTGTCCTCTCTCCTGTCACCTCTCTCGATCTCCTCCCTCCTCTCTCACTCCACTCCTGCTTTCACTCTTCCTCCCTCATCATCCTCGTTTCTGGCTTCAATTCCGTCCCCCTGCTTCCTCTTCTTCCCTCCCCTAACTCTCCTTCTCCCTCTTCCTCACTCTCTGCCTCTTGTTTGATCTTTTGCCTCTCCCTCTCCCCCTCTCCCTCTCTCTCTAAGTTAATGTAAGGCTTAGGATTAGAATTAGAGTTACGATTAGGGTTAGGATTACTATTAGGGTTAGGATTAAAATCGGGATTAGGATTAGAATTGAGATTAGGGTTAGGTTTAGGTTAGGTTAGGTTAGGTTAGGTTAGCGTAAGGGATACGTTTTGGATTAGAGTTAGGGTTAAGTTTATGGTTAGGGTTAAGTTTACGGTTAGGGTTAAGTTTAGGGTTAGGCTTAGGAATACGATTAGGGTTAGGGTTTGACAAAAGGATTAGAGTTTCCGATTTCTCATTTGGCAATGTGAGGGCAAGGTTCCATTAGGGGAAAAATGACGTTGTTTACTGAAAGCCGTACTGTTTCGTACAGTGCCGTACCAAAGAAAAAAAAATGTCTGAAAAACAAGGCTACTGAATGAGGGATTTGATTCTCCACGTTTATGGGCGTAAACGTGGACCGTCGGATGCATTATCGGATACGCCGTCGTCTGACAATTCCAGTTCGCAACAAGTGACCCGGAGTAGGTCAATTCTCAGCGCCTGAACGAATACCGTCGTGCCTCGTGGAAAAGTGAACAAATATCCACGACGACCGCGCGACCAGATGGGTACACGTCGCATATGACATGTGCCTTCCGCCAGGGAGGATGCGAGGCCACCGGAAGCCGCAAGAAAATCTTTGACGGAAGATATTGTTTCACGCTTCTGTTGGTATCCACTAACCATTCTGACATTTTCGTACGCTTTTACATATCTTACGTTTCGTCCGCCCGTACATATTTAATTCAATACGTCGTACAAGTCACTTTTCACCTTTCGCTGGTACAAATATGTGGTCATAATTTGCTCTCAGAGATTCTTTGAAGATTAACAGAATCGTATTCATCTATTACGTGAACCAATCAAAATGTGCCACGCAAAACAAATGTCGGTTACTGACCCGACACAATGGAACGATCGCCCCAGTAAACGAATTTTTGACGTTTACAGAGAGCGCCTAATGGAACAACGCTCTGAGTTTGATGGTTTCTTCCATGCAATGAAATCCTACAAGGTTAAACTCCCATGGATCCGTACTCCCGTAGCCATTCTACTCTTCCGTACGCTCGGAGCATTTGATTGTCCGAAAACTCATCGGAAAACGTACAAGTTTCGACGTCATCAAACATAGGCGCGAAAAACAAGCCTGCAGTATTGAATGTTCGAAGGACGACGACGGTGGTTCAAAACATAGTTCAAAAGTAGGCGCTTTTATGGTAGGCCTTTGGTCGGCGCCTTTATCGTAAGTTGTGTTATGGGCTTTTCATGTGATCTTCTTAGATCGCTACCTTGATCAGCGACCGTCCGATCGTCCGAATCTGACGGTGTAAACAATTTTTTTTGGTCCGAATGTTTTAATTGGTCCAATTTTTGGTCCGAATGTTTTAATTGGTCCGAATAGGTCTAAATACAATATGGGTCTTAAGGTCATATTGTATGTTTTGCGTACAATAGGCATATTGTATGGGCCTACTTTCACCTACTTTTGAACTATGGTTCAAAACCTGCAGTTGTTTCGCGTGAGTACAATGAAATAGCCGTTGCTAAAACATTTCCTTCGGAGATTGAACTTCCACAAGCTAGTTTGTAAGGAACCATTCTTGGAATCGGTGCTGGCATTGAAGTTGACCGAGTCAAAAAATTCCATGTTTTGTGACAGTGTCTACATACAGACAGAATCTTTTTGAAACCCAAATTTGGCATTTGTTTCTTCTCAAAAGGAAAATGTTTTAGGGAACGTCAGGAGACGGTTGCTCGTTACACATGTATCTTCTGGTATTTGTATAATAGTCACCAACAGAAAAGCAAACCCGTCAATACTATTGTCGTCATGTTGCATATTCCTTGCAATGTGTTAAGCACGCTTAAAGTACCTCTAATGAAAACCCGTTTGATAATCACCAAAAGGTTATGGAATCATTGATTATCATCATCTCTTTGCTTCCTTATTCGCCAAAAATGTCAATAGACGAGGCTTCTGCGGTTGTCATGCGATAGCATCCTGCTTCACGATAATGAAATAATTCTCTTGCAATCAAAAAAATGCAGAATGACTTCGTTCTTAGCTAAAAAATAATTTAAAAAATCATCTGAAATATTGATTAGAAAAACCATATACTAGTTGATAGACGTGGCATTGATTTCCATGTTCTATTGGGTGGCTGTAACGGTGGTCAGAACTGGATGCACTTGAGGCAGACATGGGAACAGAGGCTGACACATAAGGTTTACCATCGTACCTCCAGCCAGACCTTACTCCAGAAAGTCAGAAACACCTGATTCTGACCTACAACTACCATCAGCCCCACAGGGCCGTAGGGCACCGCCTCAGGTAACCGTTTCTGCCTCGTTGGTATCGTCAGTAGAGTTGTCGTTTTAGGTCTAAGAGGATTTTTGGGAAGATACGAAACTCCAGAGGGAAAGTAACGAGAAAGTCTGGCCTGGTGTTTACTTGAACAGATGGCTCTCATGTCATTTGGACTGAAGTATTCGTGGATTTTGAATGCGAGAAAACTGTATTTTTAGGGTATTTCATGGTTGGCTACGTCAGCTTTTCGGCGAAATACGCGACTTTAACCCGAGTTCAATTTCCAGCAATATTTTGAGGAAGCTCGTTTGTACGGTTTTCATAGAAAGCCGTACATTATTCCAACGTCCGTCTGTTGCAGAAGTGATTTTTTTTCCGGTGGGAATAGGCCATGAGTGAAAGGATCGTCGTTCGACAAATAGAAATATATTTTCGCACGTACAAAGGATTTTAAAAGTTTCATATTATTATCATAATTCGGAAAATCATCGGAATGGGAAATGCTCCGGTGGGAATAAGCTATGAGTCGACGGCTTGAGAAACGATTTGTGTTTATAGTACGCAAATAAATCTACGGCGGAGGTCAAAAAAGTCAAAATTTCAACAATCCGAATCCGACATCTTTTTTACTTTCAAAATCTGATTTTTACACCCGAAATCCGGCGGGGTTATTGCAAGCTCCAAAATCCCGATACGCTTTTCCAAAAAAAAAAAGTTAACCGAAACTCGATCTACCCGTACCCCAATAATTATAAAACAGTGGTAAGATTTGCGAAATAAATTCTATCGTGTCAATGACTTTGTGGTGTGATTTGCGACGATAATCGTGATGACACATACTTTCTAGGAGAAATTTGCAATTTTCAGGTTCTTTGTTTTCTTCTCGTCAAATTTCAAGTTTAGATAGTCCATGTAAAGCGCTTTCATCGCTAGTTCTCTTCATAGTAAATTTGTTGCCTTTTGTTATCCTTTTCTCTTTCTTATCGATTTCGCAAGTTTCGACGACTTTTGCCACTTTTTCTTTTCACTTGTCACGGATTTCTACATTCGGATACTAAAATGGCTAAAACTCGAATAGTAAACAATTGTTCGTAGCAAGCCACAACACAGAGCATGGTGGACATGCTCAATCATCCACATCGCGGGTGGCACACGGCGTTTGGTGATCGTACTAGCCTGTAGTAAATTAGGGGAGAAACAAATCAACTAGCGGGAGACTGATTGGCAAAATAAGTTGAACACAAACCCAAAACAAAAATCAAAACCAAAAATAATTATATAAAAAAAAAACAACAAACATATATGAAAGGAACAGGTTACGATCAAGGTGTGGGGTTTTCAATTCACAGCTAACGGTCTTCACGACGAGTTTCTTTCGCATTTCAATTGAACAGTTGGACGGTTGAATTGAACGTGGGCTCCACATTTATGCGAACCTTTGGAAAGGTACACTTACTTTTATATGGCATTTTGTAAAACAAAAAGCGTCTCACTCTCCTTCCTATCATCTCCCACGCATCCGCGTTTATGGACCATCTTCACAAGGTTGTCCCACCCTCTCGAATCGTGTCCTTCTCCACCCACCGTCGCACCCTCACCCCAACCCTTTCACCCAAACGCTCCCCTTACTCCCCTGCCCTCACCCTAATCGGGATAGAACCATCCCCATCCCTCACTTAAACCGCAGTATTGCTCTGCTCGTCGCCGAGAGCAACTCCAAGCGTTGTCTTTGACCCTACTTTCAGACCCTCATTTTCCTCCAACCCCATCGGATATCAATTCAACCACTCCTCTAACCAACCCACCCATAAGTTCCCCCATGTACCAATTTGGTCCTGTTAGCCCCCTTACTCACTCATCATACCTCCTTCAAGGGTCGTTGTTTTTGCGCCCTCACATTCAACCCACACTTCTTGTCATTCTCTTTCCCATGTAAACCATTTATTCTAGTATCCATAAAACTCGTGTTCTTTGTCTGGTTGTGAGAAGCCTAACGCTTAGGGTGTTGGTTTAACTAGACATGTAAAAGTGTATCCGAATATCATTTCAACACTTTCCCATGCCCAATGCGACACCATCATTCCCCCCTCCAACGTTACTCCTCTCACCGCAATTTGGATTTCGTCCACACTCTTAACGTTATGAGAGATAACCCCATACCACAAATCTACTCGCGTTTTCCTCCTTATCTCTGAGAAATAATTCAAACTACTCTTCGGTTTGCGCTTGGGTGACGTCATCAATAATATGGCCGCATGACAACTTTTTCTTTTATTTTTTCTTTGAGTTTTGGTTTAACCTCCTCGTGGAGGTGCTCCTTGGGCACAAGAGACCTGCACATAGTTTAGATGGTTTTTGCGTAGGACTGGCAATACCTTTAATAAGAACATATAGATCTTGTAATTTACCTTTCTGTTGCCTCGTCGCCGAAATCCACTTCTTACCTCTACGGCTTGCTCATGATGTGTTCTAGACCATGGTCGATATAGTCAACTCTCTCGTGCTGCTTGTGGAATGCAACGTTTTACACGGTCTTTATTAAAAATGTCACCAGTTGAAGTCGTTTCTGATCTTGACCACGTGGCACACGATGACGTTTTGCCATTTGTCGATTCATATAAACCTCTATAACCCTTTAATTTCGACCAACACACCATTGTTTAAGCTTTAGTTAATTCCCCTCATCTGATTGTTGGGGACCCTCGGGATGGTGTATGGATTTTCCGTGATTTTTTCCCTCCGGGCAATCAATGATAAGGTTTTGATTCGTTGTTTAGGGTGAGTTCTCAATTAGCTTGAGGCCTGGTGCCACCAACTATCGTCCCACTTTTGGCAGCGCGTGTCTCGTCGCTTTCTCAAACTCTGTCGATGGTGTTGAATAATGGCATCAGGGGAAGTCTTATATCGCCTTATGGCAATATCTATGTGTTTAACGCTTCAAAGGGCTTTCCAAGATCATTTTCCCCACATCAATTTGATGCCCCAACAAAAAGAGGTTAGAAGGCTATAGTTCACAGTTTACAAACAATTATTTTCTTCCATCTAGATTATGTGGCTCTCCAAGTTGACATTATGAATTCGTGATTGGCCTCGACAGATGGTGTCTACGATTAACCAAATTTTCCCCTTTGTCTATGAATTTTATATAAAACCGTACCCTTTACTTTAACGTGGTCGAGGCATGTTGGAGGACATTATCGCTTTGAAATTAGTAATTAGTACTCGTCAAGGTGACCCTTTATGAGCCCTTTTATGTTCCCTGGCTCACTTCTATGCTCTAAGAGCATCACATGCAACTTTAGGCTGTTTGTTCCTTTCGGTTTGGTGACAAAAATCATATCATTGGCCCGTCGAAGCAGGTTTTTTTTACCCTTTAATATAACAACTTCCTAAGATACACCATTCCATCAAATTCACCAAATTTGTTGCATGGAGCCCTATCGATTTACCACCCGATTTCACTCTCCTTTCGAGAATCCCTAATTATATTTATGAAAAGGTACGATGGCTTTAGGTTGCCCTATTAGAGACCCTACTTTTGTTTACCATTTTGTGAAATATGCCGTAGTCTACGACCTTTCAATGTGAGGACCTTCCCAAACTTTCAGATTCATAAGTGGCGTTTGTTATCTTAACACGTTTTTTTGTCTAACGCCCATTTTCATCAGCCTACAGTCTGCCCCCCAAATCATATCTCATTTCCTCCTTTTCCGAATTTAATGATTGTCTCGTTGGCATTATATATAAACTTGTCGGCCAAGTATGTTTGATCACTTAAAAAGAATATTCACACAAAGAAAAGTTGCTTTACTAGTCTTTTGCATGGTCATTGATTCTTTAAAGTAATCACCTTGGCGTTATCCGCTTACCTAAGGAGTTTGGCCTTAGTGGCATCTGTTAATATTTCATGGTTTTTAGTGGAGGATATTCCTATTTTAGCTTATGCAGCCTCATACGTCGACGAGGGTTTGTTTTTTTTCCACCATATGTTGTTTTACACTTGAGCGCTGCTACGAATTGAGGCTCAAGCTGAAGTTTTAGCCATGTTTCCTCACAAGCAACATTGCATATTTGTGTTGCGGCCTGGGATGCAACGACTTTCAAAAATCGTGACTACCCAACTAATAATTTCACACCATTTCCTTTGGAGATCTTTAGGATCTTGTAGTCTTCATTCGACAACTTTTTACGAGACTACGCTCGGCGATCTGTTGAAGCTAATAGACTTGACAGCCCCTCTCAAACTTGAAACTCTAAGACCTCCATAGGTCCTCAGAGTAGGTATCTCACCTTAAGCCTCTATGATAACCTTGACCCCTTTGTGTTTCGGCAAGAATAACTGCCACCCTGACACAAAAAAACTCTAACCACCTTCCTCCTTGTGAAGCCAAGCTCCCCTGAGTTTATAGCAAAAAGAATCTCTGAATTTGCTCCCCTGAGCAGTAAGTTATGAAGGGTCAGAGTTGACAGTTGACCTTTTGTACAAAAGCTCTCTGGGAGAGAGGGTCCAATCTATCAAATTTTTCTAAGTCCTATCTCTCTCTAAAACTCTATCTACTAAAGTACGCCACCAATCATAATAGTGTATTGTACATAAAAGTACAGGTGCCGGTGTACTTTATATACGGCCGTTGTACGACATGGCGAACAAGTCGACACATGTCATTTTTGGATTCGTTCGTGTAATCCCCGGAGATGTCGTAATCAAATATGATTGTGCCACGTGGCAATTGATGTGACGTCGATTGCAAACCGCCGAAAACCTTTTCCGCGATCTCAGCATGCTTCGTGGCTGTCCGATTAAGCCATATTACAATCGTGGCCGTCATAAATACTTGCGCAATATTTGTTTCGCCTTCGAAACAAAATGTGCGGTATCCGTTTCGGATGTTCCGTACGCCGTACATTACAACCTGTATCTATGTCTAAATGTCTCGTAAATTGAAATAACAACATTTAAATCAATATCAAACCTTATATCAATTAACCTTGATCTAAGACCTATTCGCTAAGGCGACCGGCTACTGAATAATCGTAACGGACGGCAGGTACCAGGTTTAAATATTGGGTCCGTCAAGTACTATTTTGGTAAAATCTACCAACCTAATGTTTGTCCCCGTCGAAATACCATAGGCGACCATGGCTCTATCTCCCTCTCCAACTTTTAATGACTGCGAATAGTGTGGGAGCTGGAGAGAGGAGTTAGAGGCATACTGCCTCTGCTTCTTTTTTTGCATTTTATCTTTTATAAAACCTAGAAAATACTAAAATAACCTTTAATTTCTACACTCCCCTTATTTTCTAGTCACTCTTTATTTTAAGACCACACTTCTCCTTGCAGAAAATTAGTTTAGGGGAAGGCACAGGTTTGGTCATCATATCTGCTACCATTTCACTATCTGGTTTATACTCCTAACTCATTATCTTGTTTTCTACTTTCTCCGTCACAAAGCTAAGTCTAATGCCCATATATTTGGCTTTTAAGTGATGTTAAAGTCTGGCAGAAATGGCAATGACAGCCTGATTATCACAAAACACTTTTTGGACACCACTCTTAAGATGACCAAGCTCACCAAGGAAAGACTTGACCTACATTAATTCTTTTATAGCAGAGCAAAAGCCATGTACTCAACTTCCATGGTGGACTGAGCAATGACCTTTTGGTGCTTGCTGCCCCGGCAGCAAGCCCCATCACCCACATAAAATACATATTCAGATGCGCATCTTCTCATAAGAGCATCCCCATAGCTGGCATCACTCCAAGTGGTGATATCAGTATTGTTCCCACCCAAATGCAACCATGGATCCCTAGTTCCTATGAGATATTTAATGACTCTCTTAGTAGCCTCCCAATCTTTCTTAGTGGGAGCATTCAAACTCCCACTTAGTACTCCTACAGCTGCGGCTATGTCCGGATGGGTACAATTCATGAAATATATTAGGATTCCCACTACTTGTTTATAACGGATGGTCTGCATAATTATTTTCTCTTTCGGGCCTACCTCATCATCTAAGATTATAACTCCCTCTCCCACACTCCCCTCACTTCGCTTCTTTAATTCCATAGGAGTGGTAAAACTATTAGCCTTATCCATTTGGAATTTTTCTGACATGTTTCCAATGGCATCTTTTTTGGTTAATCTTATTGTTTTTCTTTCTTTATCTCTCTCTACCTGAATTCCCATAATATACCTTGCTTCTCCCATATCCTTCATCTCAAATCTTCCTTTTTGATCATTTTTCAACTTATTTATTTTATACATAGATTTACTTAAAACAAGCAAATCATCAACATTAATTGCAATAAAAATAATTCCTTCCTCATCTTCAAGCAAATAAATTGAGTGATATGAGCTGATCTGAATATATCCCAAACTTATAAGTAACTCATTGAGCTTCTTGTTCCATTTATGGGACTCTTTTTGTAGCCCATACAAAGATTTGATCAATCGGCATACCTTGCTTTCCTCCCCTTGCTCCACAAATCCTTCGGGCTGTCGCATAAAAATTTCCTCTTCCAACTCTCCATATAGGAAGGTCGTCTTGATGTACATCTGATGCACTTCCATGTCTTCTGCTGCCGCCATACTGAAAAGTATCCGAACCGAAAGAAACCTGACGATCGGAAAAAAAATCTCCTTGTAGTCAATTCCCTCTTTCTAGGTAAATCCCTTCGCCATTAACCGAGCCTTTTAGCGCTCAATGGTCATATCCGGGTTGAGGTTCAGCTTAAATACCCACTTACACCCAATTGGCTTCCTATCAGGAGGACAATCTACCAATTCCCATGTATCGGCCGCCATAATTGAGGCCATATCCTCATTAATGGCTGTCTTCCACCGGTTTCTCTCAAGACAGGTCATTGCCTTATTATAAGTTTGAGGTTCATCAGGGTGAGACAGTTTGGTTACCTTATTGTTAACTTGTCTCTCTTCCAGTCTTTTGCTGCTTCTTCTTCCTCCCTCAAACTCGGTTGCCGAAATAGATGGCTCCTTTGGATTCTTTCGAACAGTTTCTACTTCTCCCCTATCCCTTGATTACGGGTCGATTTCCACCACGTCTTCCGCTTCGGTTGGATTTGATACTAGGGGTTCCACATTTGGGTCCTTTTTGATCTGATGTGTACCTGCAAGATCATCATCTTTTTGAAATCCTGGATAGTTAGGAAGCTCAAAGTCATCAGAAGTTTCTGACTCAAATCTGATTTTGACTGTCTTTGTATGCTTAAAGGGATCTATAGATTTTCCTTCTTCCATAACCACTAGATGCTTCACTAGGATAATATATTCTATTTTGATATCATAGACACTATATCATTTTACATCTTCATCATATCCTAGTAGATATCCTGGTTTTCCTTTTGGGTCTAACTTCCAGTTTGACCAATCTGTGTCTAAACTGAACACTTGACTACCGAAAACCTTTAAGTGTGAAACATCTGGTTTTCGGCAAGTCTATAACCATATGGTGTTTTTCCTTTTACTGCTGAAGTAAGAACTCTATTCTTGAGATAATTTGCAGAGTTCATTGCTTTGGCCTAAAACTTCTTTTCTATCTTCTTATCTAACAGCATAATCCTAGCACTATCACTCAGTGTTCTATTTAATCTTTCAGCTACACCATTCTGCTCATGATTTTTACGAACTGTATTTTGGTGTTGCACTCCATCTTCACTTATAAAATCCTCAAACTGGTTAGAAGTATACACTCCACCATTGTCACTCCTTACTCTCTTGATTGAGGTTTCATGGATTTTTTCACTCCATGCTTTATATTGTTTAAAACATTCTTGAGCCTTTGACTTACTTTTCAAAAAATACACCCTTGAATATCGAGACCAATCATCGGTGATAGTAATCATAAATCTTTTGCCCCCGGATTTCAGCACTCTGGCTAGCCGTTAAATATCTGTGTACTAAATCTAGAATCTTTTCTCCCTTATAGGTGGCAATTTTTGGGAAGGGAAACCTGGGTGCTTTAACTTCAGCACATCCACTACAATCGCTTAGATTCTCACTTTCACCGAACTGAATCCCTTCCACTACTCCTATCTTTTTCATCTCTTACCTTATCTAATTTAACATGCCCTAGCCTCTTATGCCACAACATTATATCATGAACACTAGCATAATAAAGTTTCTTCTTTTCTTTGCTTAAAATCACCATAAACATCCCTTGGCTACCTTTTTCAGCAGTGAAATAAACTTCCTCCTCAAAACTAGCAGTAAAGACTCTTTTCCTAGTGCTAGTATCAAAACCTTTATCATCTAATACAGACGTAGAGATGAGGTTTTTGTTCAGCTCCGGAATAAACAATACATCGGAGAATGTAACTATGGATGTCTTTCCTTCTACTAACACTTTTAGATCTACCGATCCTACAAGAGTAGTAGTGACTATCCTCCCATCCGTATACTCTATCTCTACGGTGGGAATCTTTCTTATCTTAGTGAATATGTGTTTATCTTTAGACATGTGGATGGGTGCACCTGAGTCTACAATCTAGCCTGCTTCACCTTTCAATCCACCGAAAGCACATTTCTGCTTTCGTGGAATTCCGACCTCGTTTTTCGCTTCCAACTCATCATCCAATAGGAGTTCATCGTCCTCGTCCTCGGATTCCGCCTCATGTACTTATGTCACAAGGGCCTTTTTCTTTCCTCTCGAAGGTCCACCGGTCTGCCCCTCCTTTAACTGCAGCTCGGTTAACTTAGTGCACTCAGCTATATAGTGGCCTGGTTACTTACAAAAATATCACAAACTCTTGGGATTCCTTGATTCGAACTCCTCGGTCTGATTTTTCTGCCCCTACCCTCGATAATTTCCAACCGGTTTCTTAGAGTCATTGTTCCTTGAATCAGTCCTAGTTGCCAAGGCTTGCCTACTATTTCCTCCCCTTCGGATCTCAATCGTATTCTCCCGAACGAGAATCATCCCTACCACTGAATTCCAAATCCACCTTGAGTCCGGCAAGTCCTGCACACGGTTGACTATGTTGTCGAACTCATCTGGTAACTTCATAAGCAAACAGTTAACATTCATCTTTTTAGTTTCAACCTGTCCAGCACACTCTAGCTCCATGAAGAGTGTTACAAGCTCATAACAAAAATCAAACATCATCCCCCCCTTGTATACATATGCATCTATTTTTTGATCAGCCAACTGCTATTGCTCGATCGTACCACTTTGGTACATCTCTATGAGAGCCACCCAAAGATCGGATTTCGTCTCTACCTGCAAACGAGGAGATGCAAGCCTTTGAGTAAGATGGCGGAGGATGAAGTGCTTAGCCGCCATATTGTTGTAGTCCCAGGTATCGATATCATTCTCCTCGATCCTCGGAATAGGTGACATGAATGTCGAACCGGTTGCTATTGGTGTGATCGTTTCTTTCTCCTTTCCTTTGTCCACCACCTCGTTTTCCTTTGTCTCCTCCGTTTGAGATGGATCTGCATCTTTGGTGAATGTGTTGCTGCTTCCTCCAAACCCTCGAGGGATCCCAAGACTTGATGGACGCCTCACGCGTCCACTCACTATTCCCCAAAACCGTTTCTCACATAAATCTCTTGTCATCATACTTCCCCGTTATATGAAGCCAGTTCCATTCAAGATGGGCACCCTGGAGGGTGGGCCCATAACTTAAAACTCTGAGACCTCCATAGGTTCTCAGAGTAGGCAACTCACACGAAGCCTCTAGGATAACCTTGACCCCTTTGTGTTTCAGCAAGAATAAGTGCCACCTTGACAAACAAAAACTCTGACCACCTTCACCCTTGTGAAGCCAAGACTCCTTTGAGTCTATAGCAAAAAGAATCTATGAATTTGCTCCATTGAGTAGTAAGTTATGAAAGATCAAAGTTGACCTTTTTGTACAAAAGCTCTATGGGAGGGAGGGTCTAATCTATCAAATTTTTCTAAGTCCTATCTCTCTCTAAAACTCTATCTATTGAAGTACGGCACCAATCATAATATTGTATCGTACATAAAGGTACAGGTGTCGGTGTACTTTCTGTACGGTCGTTGTACGACATGGCCAACAAATTGACACATGTAATTTTTGGATTTGTTTGTGTAATCCCCGGAGATGTCGTAATCCAATGTGATTGTGCCACGTGGCAATTGATGTGACGTCAATTGCATACCGCCGAAAACCTTTTCCGCGATCTCAGCATGCTTCGTGGCCGTCCGATTAAGCCGGATTACTATCGAGGCCGTCATAAATACTTGCGCAATATTTGTTTCGCTTTCGAAACAGAATGCGCGGTATACGTTTCGAATGTTCCGTATGCTGTACATTACAAACTGTATCTATGTCTAAATATCCCGTAAATTGAAATAGCCTTCGTGTTAACATTTAAATAAACATCAAACCTTATATCAATTAACCTAGATCTTAGACCAATTGGATATTGCGACTGGCTACTGACTATCCTAACGGACAACAGGTACCCGGTTTTGTCCCGGTCTAATTCGGGTTTAAGGTCTTTGCCAAAAGAAACTCTAATTTATGTATAATGCAAATTAAAGGTGAAGTTTCATTACACGAAAAGTGAGGTTAATATAGAAATTATGACCTCTCCGTACTACGCCGTACCTCTTATTTTGTTTTTATTTGGAAAACAACATTATAGAGAATCTTGCCAATATTCTCCAAAGGTCTGAGAGTTGACAATGACTGTGGGATATTTTTTTGCGAAGCATTCGCTTCGAAAGTTTTTGTAATTGGTGATGTACCTCGCAAGGTACATCACCAATCACACAAAAAATTTAGCCCGCGACATGTTGGATAATGAGCATATGTGTCAAAATGGCAACCAACGAAAATCAAAAAAGTTCGCACACGATATACGCATTGAAAAACCCAACAAAAATTACAAACGAAATGTCATAACGCACTTTCGTCAGGCTATTTCTCTTAACGCCCATTCGTCACACTTTTTCTGGCAACGCTCACTCGGCACGTGGATTAAAAATAACCCTACAAAAAAATGAGGTGGTATGTGACAAGGGCGTCTTCAAAGAGTACACAAGTTGTGTTGAAGGATGACATTGTACGCAAGTGCATGATAAGCAAATGAAGATTTTTGGTCGGTGTGCAAAATCATTGACGATTTTTAACATCCGACTTAACTGACGCGATACCACTTAATTATGAACAGGTGGATTATAGACTCTCCGCAATGGAACTTCGTTCAAAATGTAGCTTTTTGTAATGTTGGCCGTACAGTTACAGAATGTCGTAATGGAACTTCGCCATAAACAGTACACCGCGAATCGTAATTGGAGAAATGAAAAAATTAGAGTAAAAAAAAAAAACAATTAGAGTAATGAACTCTAATTTATGTGATATAACTTTTTCATAGAGGAAGTTTACTCTAATTTGTTTAAGTAACCTATATTGGGTTATGTCAGCAATAATTATCCGCGCTAAAATTATGAACACTATATTACGTAGGTGTACAAAATCTGTCAGTCCGTATGGTTTTGACGTCATTATGACGCTATAACTATTTGTCGCGTTGGATGTCAGTTAATGTTCACACTGGCAACGACGCTGTCGACGGACGAGAGTTATGCGAACAACTTTTTTTCCAATGTGATTGATTTTTTGTTTAGTGTGATTTCACGTGCTAGCGCGATTCTATAAAATCATTATTTATACCTTTTTACTTATAAAAGTATAGTTTTGCACGGTCAGACGTCGTCCATACTCCACACTTTTTAAAACGAACCTATATTATATTTTTTACGCTAATTAAACCTTACTTTAAATAGAATAATGAAAAAATTAGAATCATTTACTCTATTTAAGGTGATAGAGTTAAAATTTAGGGCGACCGAATTAGCGTTATTTACTCTAATTAAGATTCGCGGTGTACTTGTATTAATGTAAAAAACCAATTAGAGTTATTAGTTATATTTTAGGTTCGAGGATAAAAATTTGGGGGCTCCGAATTCGTTATCAACGCTAATAGCGATTCACGGTGTAGTGGTACGAAAACCTTTTTTTTTCGTTTTTTGCGTACTCGTACCCGTTTTTGTTTTTTTTTCGAATCACCCGGCCGAATCTGGCCGGCCCCCAAGATTTGGCAACCGAATCCGTTCCATATCCGATGTGGCCGGCTGATTACGGATCGGGTACGAATTCAATTTGGTGAAATCTCTTAATGATTGACGATAGCTCCTTTCGAATCGATATATCGATTATCCAAACCTTTCATACTACACTAGAGGTCGCAAACGGTCAACCAAAACCGTGATCGACCGTTAAACGACCGCCTGCGCCGGATCCGCAACGCATTCGGTTGCCAAATTTTGGGGGTCGGACGGTTACGGTCGGTTGATTCACCAGAAAAAAAAACAACGGTAGGTTATTGTCGGTCAACCAAAAAACCAAAAAGAAATGAAAATTGTGTACTGTCACTATAATCCAACATTTGTATACTTTGTACTCTTTGGCATTGTGGAAGTACGTGACATCATGATTAGCGTCGCAAATATGACACAGTACTGTAGTAAGCTATTCATTTCGCAAATCAAAGGGAGCGCGACAAAGCGTCGCAAATTTGACACGGTAGTACAATATTCATTTCGCAAATCTTAGGCAACGCGACAAAGCGTCGCAAATCTGACACAGTACACCGTCGATCGTATTTAGCGTGTATGTTTTTTTTGTCTCTTAAAACATCTTTTCTCCGTACATATATGTCTGATTGTGGATCTGATGGTTGCAAATGAAAGGTAAGAATCTCAGCTTCCGATTGGTGGTTTCAAATATAAAATTTGACAAGTGTGTACGGAGAAAAGACGTTTTAAGTGGCGAAAAAAACATACACGCTAAATACGATCGACGGTGTAGTACACTATTCATTTCGCAAATCTTAGGCAACGCGACAAATCGTAATTATTGGCTTATTCATACGTCGTACATTATTGCAAAAGTGCTAATTATGCATTTTATACCGTGTTTCCGCAAATATATCATATTATTATGTCAATGTCATGCGGCATGTAGTAATAATTGGTTAATAAATCAGTGAAAATCAAACTATTACGTCAATTTCCCACGACTAGTCTTAATTATTGACTTGCTCACATGTGCCAAACAATAAATCGATAAATTGAATTGCTATTTAAGTTAGAGAAACTCGACCACAATTCAAACAAAACTTAGTCATAAACTAAAATGGAGAAAAACATCCTCGCTTCCCTTAAAACTACAATCCAAAACGAATTTTGAAAATAAAAAAATGGTGAAATTGCTCAGTATTACCTAGTGAAAGAAAGCAGGGCCACTTCAAATTGTTGGAGAAAATTTGAGCATGTCTTTGAAGTTAGAACATTAAACAAATACATGGTAAAGGGGGTAGGTGTTGTGGCTTGAAATACATGTTTCATAGTTTATCAATACAATTCAACAAACGGTACTTCAACAATCAATACTCACACATGTTTAGATTCGGCCGACATGGATAATTCAAGAGGACTTATTCGTAAATTTCTTTCAAAAACAGAGGCGAAAACGCGTGACCAAAAAAAAATTGTGAACATGGTGGCGTTGATGTGTTGTGAGGACCTTCGACCATTTTCGATAGTCGAGGGTCCAAGTATGATTTATTTAAATTCTATTTAAGAAGACTTGAGTGTAAATGTCATTATAACTTGTTTTGTTCAAAAATTTATATATTTGAGCTTATTTTGTCATGCTATTGTTTTTTATTTGTCTTTCCATAAAGAAATAATCATTTCGGTAGAAACCTTCTTTATTAATCATGGTTTTTAATTGTATGATATTTTCTTATTGTTTTTTTTTCCTTAGGTTTTCAAGCATTTTGTGAAGCATTGTTTGATGTTGGTGTTTCGTCCAACAAAAGTGTTGACATCGACCAACTACTCCCGTCCATCAATAGTGTAAAAAACTATATTATATCTTCTGCGAAAGATTTTCGTAGTTTGATCATCCCAAAACTTAGAGAGAATATTGATAACAATATTTTTGTCACATTCACGACCGATCTCTAGACCGAGACAATAAAAAGAACCTCATTCATGTTAGTAACCGCTCATTTTATTGACAAAGAATTTAAACTTCATGCACGGACACTTCAAGTCGATCATTTTCCGGAGGAAAAACACACTGCGGAAAATGTTTTAACGACTTTCATAAATTGTTTGACCAATTTTGAAATGTCCAATTTTCATCGTTGCGTTGTCAAACTGATAGTGGCTCAAACATGTGTGCGACTGAAGGTTTACCGAGTATGTTTACTTGGATACCTTGCGCGGACCATAAAATTGCAACAATTGTGACAACGATCTTGAATAAGAGCGGAACTTCCAAAAAAGGCAAATACGATGTGGAAGTTCCTGATTTTTTTGATCTAATTGACGCGTGTAAATCCTTGGTCACGTTTTTAAAACAGAGTAATTTATAAAATCTTTTGAAAAACACATTAAAACAAGAAAACGCAACGCGGTGGAATTCTTTGTTCCGAATGCTTAAGAGTATTTACGATGCATTCAATGAGATAGGACCAATCCCTCAAGCAAAAAACAAATTGATACTTTTTGCTTGTATCGATAAGACTCACCTTACTAAACTTATACGATTTTTGGAAAGGTTCCAAGAAGTGACCCTAAAATTGGAAAAATTCAAAAAACCAACTTTACATTCGGTTTTGTTTAAACTATTGTCTCTCCATAACCATTGTAAGATAAGAAAAACATCTTACAATGACAGTGAAAAAGAATGCCCCGTCGATTCCCTAAACTTGCAAAAATTGAAACAACATTTTGTGAAATTTGCACTACCGAAGTAGGGCCTTCATGAGTATCATATTGTCGCGGCTCTCTTAGATCCCCGACAAAAACAAAAGCTTGAAATAATTGGGGTATCGAAAACCGAAATTGGAAGCGCAAGGGTCAAACTTCGAGAACTCGCAAACGACCTCGGTGATGACGTTGATTTCGGTAGTCCTCAACGTATCACAAAAAAACGAAAAACATCGCATATTAAAGACGGTTTCCACATTTCTTTTGGTGAGAGCGATGAGGAAAATGAGGTTCTTATTACCACCGACAAAAAAACACTCGTTAGCGACGAAAATGAAAAGTTATTTTGATTTAAAATTAACCAATGACGAAAGATTAAACTTTAACATACTTGAATGGTGGAAAAAGAAATCAAATGTACGTGCAAAAAATGGAGGATTTCCCATTCTAGCCGGTGTTGTTAGATCTATTCTAGCTATTCCGGCTACTAATCTCCATGTCCGAATGCAATTTTTCGGATGCAGGGAACACAATAACAAAGAAGAGGAGCTCACTAGGTGCTTCAATTATTAGTGATCTTTTGTGTGTTAGATCCAACCGAGATTTTTTAAATGCATAGTTTTTTATTTTGTTTTGTTTTCTAATTATTGTTATTTTTTTAGTATTAGTTATCATGTTTTTTTTTCCTTTGTAATTTTTGTTGTATTTCACAATTTTTCTAGTTTTATTTTGTTTTTTTTTTCTTTTAAACCGAAATCCTTATTTTTATCAAATTACCAAAGCGTCGTATGTATACCAAATTTAGATTTATAGATTTTTGTGTAGTTTTAAGTTTGAGGTTAAGAATTTGTACAATAGAGTCGAAAATAGAACGAGGTTGTTATTTGTTTGTTTTTATATTTTATGCTACAAATGTTTTTTTGTTTTTTTTGCTCATCACAATGTGTTTTTTGTCAATTGATTTTCTATGTGAAAACTATGATTTTTTTTTCATACATAATTTAAAATTTACCTTTTTTGCATAATTCATTACATAGTATCGTAGTCGAAAGAAAAACCGTCCTAAAATTGTAGCGAAAAAATTAGATTTGCGAGAGAATAAACGTTAATATAAGGGTTTAAGCATTAATCTAAGAGGTACGCGCAAAATTAGGAACAAATCCCTTGAAGGAGGTGACTCTCGAGGAAAAAAAAAAATCGTAAAGGGAGATTGCAAAAAGACAAAATAGTAAAAAGAAGAGGTACACGAGCTGTTTTTTTTCAACGGGAGATGTACCACTACAAGCCACAAAACACAAAATATAGTTATCAACATTATTTAAATACGTGGACTATAGCCTGCCACGTCTCCTTGCATTAAATAATATTATTAATTATAATTTCCCATTAACACTACACCGCGAATCGTAATTATTAATTAGCATCATTAACGCTAATTCCGTCACCACGAATTTTGACCCAAAAACCTTAAAAATAGTAAATAAGGGTGGCATTCCATCAGGAAATTATGTAATCGTACGAACAACATTACAGAATGCTACATTTTGAACGCTGTTCTCTCGCACACAGTCTTAATCCACGTGCTCAGAAATGAGTGGTACCACGTAAGATAAGATCGTATATTGAAAATTGTCAAATATTTTTTACACCGATCAACTTCAACTCGAAATCTTCATTTGCATACCATGTACGTGCGGAACAGGGCATCGGACCACACACATTTTGTACTCTTCGCAAACGCTTGTCGCGTGACGAATGAGTGTTTCCACAAATAGTGTGATGAATGGCCGGTAACAAAAATAGCGCGACGAAAGCTCGTTACGAGATCACTTTCGTGATTTCCGTTGAATTTTTGAATGTATATATCATGCGCGAAATTTTTTGATTTCCGTTGGTTGTCGTCTTGACACGTACATTCATTATCCAACGTGTCGCGGCACAATTTTTTGTGTAAATGGTGATGTACCTCCTCGAGGTACATCACCATTTACAAAAACTTTCGAAGCGAATGCTTCGCGAAAAAACATCCAACGGTCATTGTTACCTCCCAGACCTTTGGAGAATATTGGCAAGATTCTCTGTAATGTTGTTCGCGTATAAAAACAAAATAAGAGGTACGGCGTAGTACGGAGAGGTCCAGATTTTTGTAAACAACCTCACTTTTCGTCTGATGGAACGCCACCCTAACTCTAAATTTTTCTTTACATTATTCAAGGTACTCTTTGAACCAGCGTTAACAACTCTAGTATAGTGCCATTTTAAATAGTGTGGCTAACGTACAAAACTGTACCGTATTAACGAAAAAAGTACAAAAAATGATTTAATACATGTCGTTATCATGTACATGCGTTTTCACAAACCGCATAGTGCAAACGTCATAATGACGTGAAACTGTTCGTTTTGACAGAATGCGTTTTTACAAACCCAGTAGTGTAAACATCATAATACTTTGTACTCTTTGGTATCGTGGAAGTACGTGACATCATGATTAGCGTCGCAATTCTGACACGGTATTATTTATTTCGCAAATCATAGGGAAAGCGACAAAGCGTCGCAAGTCCGACACGGTAGTACACTATTCATTTCGCAAATCTTAGGGAACGCGACAAAGCGTCGCAAATCTGATACGGTAGTAACACTTCATTTCTTAAATCTTAGGGAATGCGACAAATCGTAATTATTGGCTTAATCCGTCGTACAATGGTTAATTCTGTACTTTTTCGGTTACGGGCGGGCACGGTTAGTCGCGAAAAATCAAGATTCGGTTAATTTTTATTTTCGTAAACGCCGGTTGGTTTATCGGTTAACCATTTTGGAGCGTGACATAACCCGGTCGGGCGTCAATTACTCAGATTTTGAAAAAAAAAAAACGGTCGGTTTCGGTTATGTAAATTTTTGACTTTTGCGACCTCTGGTCCACTGTAGCGACGGTTCGGCGATTTGTGACGTGACAATCTAATTTGGCGGTCGCCACGGCGATGGCAGCCGGCGACAGTTGTTGGCGATCTTCATAAATGTCGCATTGGAACACTTTATCAAAAAATTATAGCGGTGGTCCATTGTAGTTTTGTAATATACGTTTGAATTGTAAATATTAAACTGTAGTTTACATATCACGTTTTTGTCGGCATAGCGAATCCAAAGCTCAGGTTTGGAAAAATGAAGGCACGAAAAGTTTTTTTTATGATAGCTTCGTGAAGATGTTGCAGGGATAAGCTTTTATATTTACAGAAATGGTCCATTTTGTAAATTCGTACTATACGGATGAAATGTAAACTGTATTTTACACGTCGCGTTTCTGTCGACATGGGAAACCCGAAGCTCAGGTTCGGGAAAATGAAGACACGGGAACAAATTTTCACAAAAGTTTTAATGAAGATGCATTACCGCATGGAGAAAATGTTGATCGGATCTTGGACACGTGGCTTGTCAAGCTTTCACGCGGCATACGAGTGTGGTTTTTTTGTTCCACGTGTTCAACAATGAGACTAGGTGTCACGCCGAAAATTTAGAAAGCTCCGAATCGCCGCTACACCGTGAATCGTTATTAGCCTTATGTACGCTATATCGGCACCCCAAAATTTTGATATTGATACCTTAAATATAATAAATTACACTATTTAAGGACGTGAACCATAATCTCCCACGTCTCCTGGCACTAAATTAGAATGAATGACGCTAATTTTTTCTTTACACTAATAATTTCTATACGCTAATAACGATTGAAGGTGTAGTGCATATCGAGTATGGTCAAAACCTGCTCGATATGCATCCCCACTATTCAATGTTTGTTCTTGTAGTCTTTGTACTTTTTGTGGGAAACTATTTGAATTCTAGCTTGCTCTTCACAAGCATTTTTTGCTTTGTCTGGCTCTGCAGTGGAAAAAAGGGCCGAGTGAAAGGGAGCAGTTCAGGAATTGGAGGTTGTACTTATAAAGTGGCGAAAGTTTCTGGTAACGTAGATTAGCTGTATCTAAAGCTTTTTTTGTACGGAGACCATTTTGTAAAGACTATTTTTTTCCCGCAAGAAACACCCGAGGAAAAGTAATGCTTGACAACGATGTTGTTATGGACGAGGTAATCTTTCTTTCTTTTTCTCCTTTTTTTCTGTAATTACGATACTTTATAATGAGTTTCTCAGGGTTTCTTCGGGTTTTTTCTTTTGTTGTAACCTATCTAGACGATAAATAGTGGAGATTGGAAAACTCAGTTCACTTTTTTTTTTTGAATGGTGGAAGGTGTATTGCTGGACTTAAGAAAGTAGTGAAAAATTTAGAAATTCATCTAATATACTGCTTGTAGTGAACTAATCTGAATTTTTTATTGTGACATTATATTCTTACTGTTTCCTTGTCCTTTCTGTTTTTAATTGCTATTGTTTTACCATGTTTTTACTGTTTTCAATGTTTTTTTATGTTTCTAATTCCTGTCGTGGTCGCATATTCGTTCTGTTTCCATTTCCTTTTTTCCTTGTTCTTTTTCTGTTTTTACTTCCTATTGTGGAAGCATATTCCTATTGTGGTAGCGTATTCGTACTGTTTTTCATGTTTTTTTTCTGTTTTACGTTTCCATTTTGGTAGCCTGAACTTACTGTTTTCCATATTCTTTCTCTAGTTCTACTTTCTATTGTGGAAGCTCATTCTCACTGTTTCCATGTCCTTTTCCGGTTTGTAATTTCTGTCGTGGTAGCATATTCTTACTGTTTTCCATGTTATTTTTCTGTGTTTTTTTTCTTTCTTTTTCTGTTTCCTTTCTGTTTTTCTTTCCGTCACACTATATCCAGAATGAAGACGACAGCGCTTTTTTTGCAGCTATTGACAAGGTTTGTGCCAACCATGTACCTTCTAAATTTCTTGGACCAAAAGACGGACAGGAATTCCCTGGAATGCTGCCCCAGCCTTTCCGAAGTCCTGGTCCAAATTTTGGTCTAAAAAAACAGCAAAATCTCCGCTCATTTTGGCATGGAGGGCATGGAGATCGTGAAGCTCTCAGAGAAATCAATAACGAGGAAGAAAATCTTGTAGATATGCAAATTCGAAAAAAGCAGTATCCATCACATCTGGGAGATAGGCAAGGAAAGTATTTTGGAAATGAAGGACAAGGAAATGGCTCAGGAGAAACAGTGCAAAAGAAGAAGAAAACGACTGATTGGAAGATGCTATCGAAGTCAAATTTTCCGAGGAAGATGTTGATTACAACGGAAGGAGCAGATGCTTCGAAATGGCAGTCGCCGTTCGACAATGATAATAGCCATGACTTCGACAAAATTGCTGGTGCCAGATGGATTTACCCAGGTGGCCGCTGAACCCTAAAAACCTGAACCCTTAGAATTCACAGTAATACTGATTTTAACTAGCTGCCCTATAATTTCAAGGTAGACTGCTAAAGATTGCCCTTCATTAATTTCTCCGCATTATTTTTGAAAGCCACAAAATATTCCTTAAATATACTTTTTTTACTTTGTTCTTCTTGACCTCTCAAGGCACCAGTCTGAGTGTGTAAAATTGCGAACAATTCGAGTTATTTTGTTTTGTTTTTATGACATGCTAATGTTTTAGTAGGTGATGTAATCTGCAGTTTCTGTGGACAGACCTCGTCGAGAGTACCAGTTTCATATTGCAGAGAGAGCTCTTTTTACAAATACCCTTGTTTGTCTTCCCACCGGACTTGGAAAAACACTCATCGCAGCTGTCGTGATGCTCAATTTTTTTCGCTGGTTTCCGAAAGGCAAGTGGTGGTGCTTTCACCCATATTCAGCAAAAGCGGCACTTTTGCCACATTTGCCCGCTCTATGAGGTTTAGGTTATGTTTTTGTTTTTAACCAACAGAAACATAGTGATCTAGCCGTGTGAACTCCTCCATATTGTCATGCTTTGCAGAAACCCTGGTGACTAGAAGATTTTACGCTCAGAATGAGAAGTGCCAAATGCATTTGGAAATATAGGCGATCACCTTACAAACTTTTTTGTCCACGTCCACTGGTTGTGGACGTTTAACTCTTAGGCCTGGGCAGACTAAAGTGAGTCGTGTATATGCATATAGATATGTTTGTTATATATCTAAAGAATTGATAGTGCTTCTTGCAGGCAAAATTGTTTTTTTAGCTCCTACAAAGCCTCTTGTAACGCAACAAATGTCGGCATGTCATAGCATTGCAATGATTCCAGAGGTAACCCATCTACTGACTATTTTTCAATTTTGCTGTCAGTTGTCAATAAAGTCAAATAAATCAAGTAAATTAAAGTAAAAATAAGTAAAATTCGTCTTAGCCTGCTATTTTGCCGTGAAAATTGGTGTCATATCAGCAACATTGGGAGCTTCAAGCAGTTCCTTTATTAAGTGAATATGTGTATATGTCGTTCTGTCTTTTGCTTTAAACAAGCTTGGTTGTTATAATCTCATCGCTGTCTAGCCGCGAAATTGCTGTACATGAATTTGAAATAACACAGGTTCATTCTGGCGATTAGAGTGCCACCTGTCCTTTGACATAATGTACATTGCTGGTAAGCCATGAAACGAATGGTTAGGGGTAGATGTCTGTGAAGGAAAAATACATTTCAAATATACTGATGTCAACGATACACATTATATAAACACTGCATATGGAAATCTATATTATCCACACCTAAAAAAACCAAAAGCTTTTGGAGCTTGTCAGGAAGCCATGGTTTGTATGACAGGAAACACGCCTGTTGAACAACGCGCCGAATTGTGGAGATTGAAACGCGTTTTTTTTATGACCGGAGAAACACTTCAAAGAGATCTGCAAGAACACCGTATGTTATTTTTTTGATTTTTTTTCTTAGTTCCTCTCTTTCTTCCTTTTTATATTCCTATCACGAAAATTGGTTTTACTGGGCAACTTGTGTTTCATTTTCGTACTGTTAGTGTTCCTCTTTTTATCATGTTTTTGAAGTTCTACTTCAATCAATCAAACACGGTATCCATTGTTTACTTCTTTAGCTAACCTGAAACCTATCCACACTCTGGTGAAATCTCGGTACAAATTGTGGTCAACATCCCGAGATTTCACCATACTGCGGATAGGCCTTTTCTCAGTATCCATTGTTTACTAATGTTTCTTTTGCATGTGAAGGACAGGAATATGCCCAAAAGGTTCTATTGTGTGTCTTGTGATAGATGAAGCCCATAAAGCATCAGGGAGATATGCCTATTGCTTGGCAGTCGAAGAGGTAGGCTTTCTTAAATGAGAAACATGTTTTATGTGTTTCGTGTTTTTTTTTTTTTTTTCTTCCTGCGTCTTTTTAGGAGGTTGGCAAAGGGATATTATTCATCTTCAGTTTCTTTGGCGTGTCTGAATTTGATTCAGAGTGGCTTCAGAAGAACTGTTGTTGCAATGCTTTGAGGTTATAAAGAAATTGAGAATTGTCTGAACTTTTTATTTCTTAGTCATGGTTATCTTGCAGTTAATTGTGTTTTTTTCCGTGCAGACAGGTTGTTCTATGTTTGCTGTTACTCACACAGTTTGCTGATAATAATTATTAAAAAATACAGATTACAGCAAAGCATGTTTTTGAGACGTTAAATGTCATGTAAAGTCTATTTTAGAGTGTTTTGGCAGATTTCACTTGTTGTAAGCAATAAAAATTTGCAATTTGCGCCCGAGAATTCTTCGCCACATTCAGAATGTGAATAAAGGATATTCCCTCATCTACTTCTATCATGGTAAAGTAGATAATACTCTGTTTCAAATATAGTTTTGGTTGTTTTTCCTTGTGACAGCTTGTGAAATCTGGAGTAAGATTTAGGCTACTTGCCTTGACAGCGACTCCTGGAGGTAAGTTGTCAGTGATGATTATGTTTGACCTTTGGATGTCGCTACATTCTTTTCACAACCTTTAGATTCTGAAAGCTTTTAGTTTGGTTATGAAGAAAAAAATACTCTTGTCAACTTCTACTCCGGCTTTCTCTGTTCTTGGTTTTGGCAATCAATATCTCTGAGGGGATTCAATTTATACAAAATAAAGTGCTGATATTTTTTATCTATTGGATTTATGTGATGCAGGAACTCATGAGAGAGTACAAGAAGTCGTCGATAATTTGCTAATTTCTCGCCTGGAGCTTCGCGACGAAACTGATGTAGATGTCCAGCAGTACACTTTTGACAGGGTGGAGCAAGTCCGGAAGGTGTGTAAGTCTTAGTAAGTCTATTTAATTGAACTCTGGGCATTTAAAGTACTTCTCGACAAACCGTCTTCCACGATCATATTACCCTTTGATTGGTTTCCTAAAAAAAGAATTAACAGTAGATCATAAGGCGAAACACCTTTGATAGCGTGGGTAGTGAAGTGTTCTTGACTTGTAATTTAGACAAAAGACTTTGCATCATTTTTCGAGAGTTAAATCATTTAACAACAGAGGAGAAACCATGGGACTTTTTCTTTTTCGCTCTAACTAAAACATTATCTATGTTTTACCCCCTAGCATTAACATGTCTCCAATCTTTCTCCTTCCATGCTGCACACTACTTCTCACACCTTAATTAAAGTGGATATTCATGGACAACACTTCTGGATAAGGTTCAGTCATATACAAAACCGAAGTTGATATGGATACAAAACAGAAGTTGATATGGACTGAAGTTGATATATGTATATATATACATATATATATATGTATGTATATATGCATGTATATATATATATATATATATATATATATATATATATATATATATATATATATATATATATATATATATATATATATATATATATATATATATATATATATATATATATATATATATATATATATCGTGGTCCAAACTAGCGACTGTAGAAACTGTAGAGTTATTAATGCTTGTCTAGAAGTCACTTCTTTTGTGACTAAAAATGCTTTTGTGACTAAAAAAAAAAGAAATACTTGAAACATATGCCCTTCTTTTGTCTTTTGACTTTCAACTTCTGTTCTCTTCTGGTGTTTAGGTTGCAGTACAATCTGACGCACAGGCAATTGTTGAATTACTCCACCAAGAACAGAAAGATTACACCCAATATCTTATACAAAACTTGGACATTCAACTTCCAGCTTTGGTAAGGACATCATAATAAGTTGTTTTTTGTTCAACTGAAGAATTTAATTTGCTTTTATGGGCTTTTGTTGTCCTGAAGACGACCCTTTCTGTTGATAATTTGAGGGTTTCAGGCCGATTCTTGGCTTTAGTGTGAGTGATTTGTTTCGAAACATTTCTGTTGTTATAATATATATGGTTGTCTCTGTGTTTCAGGGTCACTCGTTCATCTTACAACAAAAAAAGGGAGAATTTGAACGGAGACGAAAAGAGGAAGGAGGATTCCGAGACAGTGATCAAAGTTTACTTCGTGCATTTGCCAATGCACATTTTTTGGCCTACCTTGCAGAAATTCTTACAGTTTATGGGGCCGGTTCAGTATTAAAGAAAATAACTGAAAACAAGGATTCAAGGTGGGTTTTATTTCTCATTCTCCTTCACTCTTTCTTTCTCTTCCCCTTTTAATGCTAGAGGATTTGCTGTCGGTGATCCAGGAGAAGTATTAAGTTGTGTTGTCTGCAGTTTTGGACCTAATTAGAAAACAAGAAGATAGTGTACCTTTTTTCCGATTATCTGAGTAAAATGCGAGTTACTCCGTATTTAAAAAACATGTAATCCAGCCTCATTTTCTGCACCTCGTAACTATGGTTTTATATTGAGATTTATCCACTAACGGCATGGAATCTGACAGATTGGCTCGAAACAGCTAAAAACAGCGGCACCTCTTTTTATCCGCTAATTCCATCCTCAGTCACTTAATTCTATCCTGTCAGTCTAGCATGGCCTGTTAACTCGATCCTGTCAGTTTATTTAATTCTCATAAGGAGATCCTTAAACACAGTATTATGTTGCATTCAAAAGTCTCTGATTCTCAGGGTTTCCACTCACAGAATTTGGTCATCTTTAAACTTTGGTGGCAATTTAAATTCTCGTTTTATGTGTGGAAACTTCACGGGAAACGTTTCACGAACACGATAACTTCATGTGAAAGTAACAGTTGAACTTATTAATTTCATGGGAAATGAACTGTTGATCATTAACTTCATGAGAAACCTTATGGATTTGTTTAGTGTTTGGAAAAATTACCATTGAACTTGTTAGTGTTATGGGAAACTGTATTGGTTAACATGTTGATTTCATGAGGAAACTAGAAGCGAACTTGTTAACTTCATGGGGGACTAACAGTTGATTGTTAACTTCACAGGAATTTGACAGTTGAACTTGGTAGGTTCATGGGGGACTGACAGATGAGCCTGTTAACTTCCTAGAAAACAAAATGTTGATTCTTAACATCAAGAAAAACTATTTATTTATTAATATTACTATTATTATTATTATTATTTTTTATCTATTCCCTGGGAAACGAACAGTTGTTCCATAACCTTAAAGGAAACTAGCAGTAATGAATGTCTACAGCAGAAAAGTAATAAATCTTGAGATACGTGAAACTAAGGAATAAATCCTCAGATGTGTGTGGCCGCTTTAAACAACAACAATCAAAAGAAAAAATGACTCTTCTTTGTTTATGAACCTCTTCATTTAGACTTCATAATAATAAAGGGTGTATCTATCTGTGTTTTTTTTTTTTTTTTAATAATAGTCTCGAAGATGTAATTTGAGAAACTTTCCTTTTAACAATAGGGACTTAGCTACAGTTTTTTTTTTTTTTTTTTCCTTTTTTGTCCTTGGTTTGCAGAATAAAGCTGGACAGTCTGAGAATGCGGGAAGCACACAGATCCTTGTTGCGAATTAAGGAAAAAGGAGTGACAAGTCCTAAACTTACCGTACTTGAGACCGTTATTCTCAATCATTTCAGTATCCTGGAGAGCTTTTTTTTTTTTTTACGCATGCAACACTATGCTGCATAAACTGTAAAATGCAAAAAAAACATTAAAACTCCAAAACTTTAAAATGCAAGGTCAAATTGTCCATCATCTTTTTGCAAGCGGAAATTAACAGTCTATTGACTTTTTAATGATTTGAAAAATTCTATTATTGTGCTGTTCCTCTAATGTAGGCGAGAATGTCACTCTTACGTTAATGTAAAACTCCACCTTTATTAATTCAAAGGACAATAAATTCTCATGCACTATTACTTGCAAAAACTATGGTTTAAGATTTTTGGTGTTCAAAAGCTGTTGCTAAACGACGATTAATTTTGCTTCTAAACCGATTCTCATGAATTCTTTTGTTAATTTCTGTAGTTTGTAAGGGGATAATGACTGGAATTCTTAACATATTAGAAACTTGGGGCCCGAAGAAAACTAAGGCAATTGTCTTCACCAACTTGCGCGAGAGTGTGATGTGAGTTTTTTATAACTTATTTAGAACATTTATTTTAAATCATTTATTTGGAAACAAAACAGTTAGTTTCCTCGTTTTCAATGGTTGCTGTCTAGGTTTTGCTTTAAAAATTGTCATTTTAAATAATTTTCTTCTTGTTGTTTAACAAATAGATTTCACCATGTGGAGGACGTACTCTGAAATTTATGAACATTTGAAGCTTCATTGCAAAGCATACAACTGCTAAAGTCCTAAAATATGAAGCAGCTCTGAATGAAGGTTAAGGTTAAATTCCCTGAGGGTTGTTACAAATTACCTGCATTCCTTTTATCTGTGGAATAATTTTTTTTTTTTTTCCGTTAAATAGCTACATACATGTTCCTCACGAAAATACCTGGTTTCTCAAAGGTGCACAGTAAGAAAAATTTGCAACTATAATGTCCAAATGTTTTTTTTTCCTTTGAATGCCAGACAGTAAGAAGTTCCCCAGTCTGTCTATTTTTATCTCTCTATCCCACCTCAATGTTCCTCCACTGCACTAAGTAGATTTTTTTTGCTTTCAACTTTCCGGTTCTCTCATGGCCTTTTTCCCTTTTTGTATCATTTTCCCAGCCGTCTCAACTTAATCTAAATTTGATTCTCATCTACATTTATCACTGTAATTAGTGTGAACCACACTATATTTAACCAACCAATCTGTTGTTTAAAAGAAAAGAGGTAGATCTTGTTCAGTAAAAAACGCGAATTGTTGAGGGGTTAGCAGCTTGAAAATTTAACTCATGAAGTAGTGTGAGTTTGCATTGTAATCACTCTTGTACACCATTACGTTGCTGTTAGAGTCAGTTAAAATTAACATTCAAACGGTATTAGTATTAGCTAGATGTTGGTCCAAAAAGTCAGCAATTATTGTGAATGGTGTAGTAAAGGACTTTGTGTATCATTATTAGCGTTCACGTTTTTTTGCCACTTAAATCAATTTTTTTTCCGTGTCCGATTTCTTTGTGGAGGCTACCCATTGGAAGGTAATAATCATGCCTTTCTGTCGCAACAGTCAAGTGTGCACAGAGAAACATGAGAAACCCAAGGTTTTTTTTTTTATTAAACAGAGACAAAAATTAGTGTAGTAAACTAACTCCCAAGTTCCTTTGGGCTGCGACAGGGAGATAGTAGATGTTTTAAATGCGAGACATGCTGATGGAGTGAATGCGAAGGAGTTTATTGGTCAACAAACAGGTAATTGACACAACATTGTTTCCCCCCTCCCTGTTCTTTTTTTTCCTTTGTTTTTCCGTTCCTTTCTTTGCTCTTGTTTTTCTTATCTTTTCTTTTCTTTTTTTCCTATTTTCTCTTTTCCTTCTTTTTCTATTTATTGTCAAATTGAATCTCCTACCTCCCTTTTTTGAGTGTTTCAAGTGCAACATTTTATGAGCGTTTTGAATATGCTACTAAATTTAAGGTGTCAAAAATGGGTTTATGTTGACTTGGTTAGTTCATTTTTTCCAACTGATTCATAAGACAACAAATGAATGTTCAATATTATTATTTGTTTCAGTTTTAACCAAATAATTTGGTCTTTATTCCGGACGATCCTTTTTTTGCAAAACCAAAGAAGACCAAATAAAGCCAAGCAATCGCAATTTAAGTAGTACTAAATAAAACCACATAGCCAAATGTACCAAATATGAACCAAATAAAGCTAATATCACCAAATTTTACAAAATAGAACCAAAAAAAGCCAAAAAGTGCTAAATAGAACCAAATAGAAACAAATATAGCCAAATAATACCAAGTATGAACCTAGGCCAAATTAAGCCAAGTAGTAACAAATAAAACCAATAGAGCCAAAGTAAAACCAAATAGAACCAATACAACCAAAGCAAGCTATTTGTATAACCATAGGTCCGGCGTAAAATTTATACTTGTTCCAAATTATGCATGTTTTGGAATATCTTTTTTTTGCATCCTTTGTCTCCTTCAAAGTCCCCTTCAACTTTACCTGCAGTATCAATACGCATAACTGTGGGGACACGCCTTTGTTCTATTTGTCTCCTGTGGTTGCAGTTTTTTTTTTTTTAGGAAGTAATTCTTTTTCGTGATTGCAACTATGTTTGCAATGTTGTGGTTGCAGGAAGGTTTAAAGGGATTTCCCAAAAGAAACAGATTGCCATAATTCAGGCAAGTTATTTTTTCTTTTTTTAATTACACCTGTTTTCTTAGTTAGGTATTGAGGATCTTTTAGGGTTTTTTAAGGTATTTGTTGATTTTTTTTGCGGGGGTGCCTTTTTGAATAGGGATCTCAAAAGACAGCAATGATGTATGAATTTAATGGAACTTTCTTCTGAATTGGAAGTTGACGTATGGATATGACGTATCTTACTACCGAATTGAATCATAATTGACTTTGAAGTGACAATCCTTGTTTGAGTCAGACGGGTCCTTCCACTCCCCCTCTCCCTTTCCCTCTCCCCGTTGTTCCTGATCGTCCATTACTGAATCAACTGAGTGGAGACTTCCAGAAGGTTCTTGCCTTACTGGCTGCTTTCAAAAGCTCAGATCCTCTCCCTTTCCCTCACCCGCCCCCTCATGGCGAAACTAGCTCGTGAGGAAAATGAAGATGACTTTGACTTCCCATGTTCGACTTTTGGCTACAATTTTGAAGCTTTAACTGATTAAAAAATGGATGCAATATGTATTTGTTGATGGCAGTGTTGCTGGAAAACGTTTTTACCTCCGCAACGTTTATAGTTGAAACACAGTTTTACTGCTAGTTCTAACGCTGCTTTCATTCCCGGAAGTTTAAAGTAGGGGCAAGTTTAAACTGCTCGTACTTATGTACATGTATGGATTGTATGGAAAAGTATGGAAAGTACTGTAAACAGATGTACGGTATTTTTAAAGTGCAGGTACTTTTTAAAAATTTTCATTCCAGATATTTGGGCCAAATACATCAAGATTAGATATTAAAAAAGAAAAAAAACTCTGCTCCCATTTTTAACCGCTGGCATGCCTCTTAACTTTGTAAGAGAAATAATAATAATGACATGTCTTCCCAGATACCACTCTAAAGTTTGATTTTTTTTTTATTGAGTTTAAGGTTGAAACACAGGGTTAAAATGTCCAACTGCCATTAAGCCTTTTATGCGTTTTGGGGTATCAATTTAAACTCAACACTTTTGATAGTGATTTGTTGGTTTTTTAGGGCCGGTAAGAGGTTTTTGGACTTCACTTAGGCATGAAGTATATTTTTTTGGGGTTTTTTGAGGGGTTTTAGGGTTTAGAATAATACATTCACTACCACTGTTAGTGTGATCTATGCTATATACAAAATAACCTTGTCTGATTTTGTCAGAATATATAGTTTAGTCAACACTAATAATTTGGAAGCCAGACCGTATTAGGTGATTTGTACTTGTTCTTGTTCTCACCACCATCTATATGGGCCACACTTTTTTACCCAAACAAATGCTGGTGGATGCTGTAGTGTATATGATATAGTGAAGCTGGTGTTGATTTACTGTATATTTTTACTAAATTGTTTTTCTAATTGTCGAAACCGTATGGATTTTCGCTAAGGACATTACAATGTTTTAGTGGCCACATACAAGTGTATATGGTATTTCAATCCATTGGTAATAACCTCTTTATTCACTCATTTTTATAGCTATTTTTACACTCGCTGATACTGTGTTGCAGGATTTTTTCAACGGAAAACTGTTTTGTAAAACATCTATCGCTTATTTTTATCGCTTCTTTGTATAATTGTTGATACTGTATTGCAAGATTTTTGCAGAGGACAATACAATGTTTTTGTGGGCTCAGCTATTGGAGAGGAGTTCAGAACTTTAAATATTAGCCAAATATACAAGTTATTACTTATTTTTGTACTTCTATAATAATTGTTGATAATGTATTGCAGGATTTTCGCAAGGGACAATTCAATGTTTTAGTGGCCACATCTATTGGAGAGGAGGGTTTAGATATTGATCAGGTGGACCTTGTGATCGCTTTCGATTGCATGTCAGGAGGGAGAATGACTCAACGAATGGGAAGGACAGGACGACAACGTGATGGAAAAGTTAATATCCTTTCCATTTTTTTCTGGACTCTTTTTTTTCCTGGACCTTTGTTTTTTTTTTGTTAAAAACTGTCTCCTATACGTTGTTCTCCACAATTTTTGTACTTAATCGATGTTCGATTGTAATCCTTTATGCTTGCATATTTTCAATTCTCTGTCTGTACTTTTAGCTGTTCTTTCTACTGTACTTTATGCTGTACGGAGGTTAAAACTGGAATTGTTTCTACTGAACTGAACCGAACAGTTAAAATAATTGGTCAAACTGACACAAAACGGTTTAAGCCCAATTTTTGAACTGGATCGCCAAATTACTGGTTTGGTTCGAAATCTTCGATATGCTAATAAAATTTCCATTTGTAGAAAATACGATTTTGCCAACGATTCCTTTCAAACCAATCTTGTCGGTCAATATTTGGAACCTTCTATAATATCAAAACTTTTTTGATTTTATTTCCCCTTTGTGCTAAAAGGATAATGCAGTTGCGGGAGTTCAAATTTATCTCGAATTGCTGTCGTTAATTATCAAATATTCTGTGTCGACAGTTGAATTTTGACTGTTCATAATTGTCACCTAATCTTATTAGCGTTGTTGAGGTTTTCTTAACGTTCTTGCACTCGTTCTAGCAAGTGAAGGAGCAGAATTTAACAAATATAGAAGGGAGAAAAGTAAAGGACAAAAGTTGAAGGACATCATTCGAATTCAAGGGGCAGAGCTTTTACAGTTTCATGACAGCCCCCGGATGGTGAGCTTTTTTTTCTTTTTGCTTTGGGGAAAGGAGAGGAGAAGGAGAGTAGGGGGGGAGAAGGAGAGGAGAAGGAGAAGGGAAGAGAACAAGTAGAGTTGGCAATGACCAGACACATTAACCACAAATGAAATTCTGTTAGGGGAAGGTTAAAAGTGACGCATTTAGACTATGGCTGGTTTTTTTACTTTACTTATATGGAACTGTCACTTATGTATGAAGAAAATGGCCCAGCTTATGGGTCAATGTTATGCCTTCTTCATTTATTCGTTCTAACTATATGATTTTTTGTCATTTTTATCGACCGGCGAGAGTTTACGTTTTTTGACGTTTTTGAAATCTTGTCGTTTTTATTGACCAGCTGGGTTTAAATTTTTGATGTTTTCTAAAAGCCCTCTGAGTTTCTTAAAACAGGTTCCTCATGCATGTATTAATCCGGAGCCATTTGAGCAAGAAATGAAAGCGAGTCATTGGCAAAGATACGACCTAAAGCGGAACTTGACAGAGGAAGAACCGACTGAAGAACACAAACGAAAAAGACAGGTAAAGCTACACTATTTACAATGATTTTACCATTCAAGAGTTTTAATAATAAAATTATGTGACAATGCCGAAAAAATTCTAAAAAGAACTTCAAAGTTTTTGTAGAAAAATCTGTCATACTTTCATAATCTCATGTGACAAAACAGACAAAAGCATAAAAGAACCTTCAAAATTTTCTGTAGATCTGCATTTGAGTATGGCAGAATTGTTTTAAAACCCTGAAATTTTTAAGAAAAACTCTAAGAAACTAGGATTGAACATGCAGAAATGTTAACGTGCTGCAATTTTTTTCGTTTGGATGCAGAGAAAGTCAAATGTAAAGCACTCGAAACTGACCTCAAAAAATTTTGAAACCCCTTCTTCAGTTGCAGGTAAGCTGCAAAAAGTTTTTATACTATTTTCTGCATTTTGTTACTCAGAAAAAACTATTATTCCTACAAAAACAGAGTCGTTCTGGACAAAGTAATGTATGATAATAGCAGAGTACTGGAGCGGTCATTAGGATTGTGAACGTTTGTTTAAACATTTTCATAAAACACTGTAATTACATATGAAGTTTTGCTCATGTAAATGACCTACAATTAAAAGATTTTTACCGCAATTTGACATTTCTGCATGTGTGCTATATTCCTGAAAAGAGTTTTTGTTTGGATTTATAATGTGATCACAGAAAATCCTTAGGCAACAAAACCGCTAAAGGAACCTGAAAAGGATTTTTTTTTTTTTTATTTATTTAAATAGATGAACACTTATCGTGTTCTTTTTAAGTTTTTCTTTAAGGGTTTTTTATAATTTAAGTACTTTTCTTTAGAAACAGTGAGTGTGACCAATGTTTAGAGGCTGTTAGATTTTTTTTAGATTTTGTTTTTTTTTTCTGCAGTTGGGGAGGACGAAACGATTGCGGATGATTGCGAGAATTTTGCTATTATGGACGATATGGACGCGGAGAATCATGGAGAGGGAGAGGATTGGGAGGACTGGGGGTGCGAAACCAGTAATGGCCTTGTAGTTGGAGGTCATGCTGAGTTATGGGAACCGAGGGAGGGGAAAGACAAATCGGTTTTTGTTTTTGATGAGTTTGGAGTTGTTATAGGGCAAAAGTTTGGTAAGACAGGAGGCGGAGAAGGAGAAGGAAAAGGAGTAGGAGAAGGAGAAGGAGAGGAGCTGGAGACACGGGGGAGAGAATGGACGAATGAATTAGATCCACAGAAAGTGGAGTTAAGGGTGAAAAAATCAGAAGGGAAGAATAAGGAAGATGACAAAGGGGGGAAATCTGGTCGAGACGACACGGAGAAACTGACTGAGAGAGAGGGAGACGGGGAAGAAGAAAAATCATCTGAAAAACTGAAAAGGTTTTCTCCTGAAAACTCGAAGAATGCGAAAAAAGTATCGCGAAAGCGTACTGCAGCTTTAGAAAAGGCCGAGGGGCAAAAGAAACAGCTGCGAATTGAAAAAAAAGAGAGGGGCGAAAAAGGAGAGAGTCAACCTAAAAAAAGAGAGAGTCGACCTAAAAAAAGAGAGAGTCTTACTAAAAAAGGAGAACGAAGAGAAGGGGAAGACCTTGAGCAGATGGGAAGTTTTGTGGCGTCGGATAGGACAAAAGTTTTTTCGAAAGGGTCGGTGTTGGAAGAAAAACCTGCTAAACAAAAGAGAGAACGAGAGGTGTCCGAGGTCAATAGAGGGAAGAGGGTCAATGTAGAGGTAGAGCATCACTTCCCAATAAGTCCCGTTATGGGTCCGGAAAGAGGTCCGTGTTTGCTTAAACCATGTGGTGGATCAATTGATGATCATGAAACAAATTTTCAAACAATGGAGACTTTTGGTCTCGACTTAAACAATAAGTCGACAGAGGAGCCAGCTATTGACCCTAATTGTGGGGAAATCAGGAAAGAGGTAGAGGTAGACGCTTGTGGTTTTGTCTCAGGGATTCCTACTCGAGATTCGTCGGAGGATCCATCTGACAGTCCGGAAATTCATGGGATATGGGATAGTTGTAATGGTAACAAAAATCAAGAAGATGAAGACGAAATTGTACCGGCATCTCCTTCGACAGAGACCAGCTCAGATGATGTCCCTTTGCAACAAAAGTATATTTCTTTCTGCAAATCCTTAAACGATAAGAGATCTCCATTTGTCTCAAAAAATTCTAATGACAGCTCTCCATTTGTTACAGAAGCCTTTAGAGATGATTCTCCAATCGCCCCGAAAGATAATGTACTGGCCCCTCCTTCGACGCAGACCAGCTCAGATGACGTTCCTCTGCAACAAAAATATCTCTCCCTCTGTAAATCCTTAAGAAATAATTCTCCACTTGTTTCAAAAACCTTCAGAGACACTTTCAAAGACGATTCTCCAATTGTTACAAAAGCCATTAGAGGTGATTCTCTAATCGGTCCAAAAGTTCATGTACCGGCACCTCCGACACAGACCAGCTCAGATGACGTCCCTCTGCAACAAAAATCTCTCTCTCTCTGTAAATCATCAAGAAGTAATTCTCCACTTGTTTCAAAAACCTTCAGAGAAACTTTTAAAGACGATTCTCCAGTTGTTACAAAAGCCATTAAAGGCGATTCTCTAGTCGCTCCAAAAGATAATGTACTGGCCCCTCCTTCGACGCAGACCAGCTCAGATGACGTTCCTCTGCAACAAAAATATCTCTCTCTCTGTAAATCCTTAAGAAGTAATTTTCCACGTGTTTCAGAAACCTTCAGCGGTAATTCTCCAGTTGTCTCAAAAAAATTCAAAGATAATTCTCCGATTGTTACAAAAGCCTTCAGAAATAGTTCTTCACTTGACCCAAAAACATTTAGAGATACTATGCCGATTGTTATGAAAACCCTCAAAGATAATTCTCCAGTTATCCCAAAAACCTTTGGAGGTAGTTCTCCAACCGTCCAAAAAACTTTCAAGGATGATCCTCCAACTGTCGTAGAAACCCTTAGAGGTAGTTCTTTAGCCGTTCCACAAACCTCTAGAAATATTGATTCAATTGTCGCAGAAACCTTTCGAAATGATTTTCAAACTGTCTCAAATATCTTTGGAGATAATCCCCCGTTTCTCCCAAAAGCTCTCCAAGGCAATTCTCCAATTGTTTTAAAAGTTTCCAAAAGTAGTTTGCCAACTGTTCCAAAAATCTTTTCAATAGTCCAAAAACCCTTACGATCTACATCTCCCATTGTGTCCGAAGACTTCAAAAATGATTCTCGGACTGTCCCAAAAAAATTTGGAGTTAATTCTCCAAACTGCCCAAAAACCTCCGGAGATAATATTTCTCCAGCTGCTCAGAAAACCTTACAATCTCTTTCTCCTATTGTTCCAAAATCTCTTAATGAGCAGTTTAACACCGTTGCAGGAACATCAAAAGTACTGGAAAAGGATGTTTTGAAAGTGGATAATTTAATTGAAGTACTTCCTGGAGTTTTTGAAAATGAGGGAAAAAGAAAAGATAAAAAGGACGTTGACACAAAGAAGCATGAATTTGAACTCCCACAAAGTAGTAGCACCTCATCGTCAAGTTTGTCGAGTTCTCCTCCAGTTTGGAGGGGAGTTAAGAGAGGGAAAACAACATCTGAAAATAAGAAAAATAAGACAAATATGAAGGGGAAAGATGTAGATGAAAGCGAGGACTGGCAAATTAGAGAAGGAGAAGATGAGTTGGAGGAATACAAACAGGAGTGTAACTCAGTAAGCAAAAAGCCCAAACGACGTCTTAAAAAAGTAGGGGAAAAAGGAGGGGAGAAGAAACGTCTTCATAAGGTAGGGGACAAGCGTTGTAAAGAACAAAGAAAAGGAGATGGGACGAAAACGGCACCTGATTTGAAAAGTGGACAGATCAACACTAAAAAAAGAGGGGGTAAAGGTGAGAATTATCTGACATGGTTGATTTTTTGTTTTTCTCTGTTTTTTTAACTTTCAGTTGGGTTAGCTATTTGTTCAAGCTTTTTCAAGACGATACACTTTTCATCACTATTAGAGTTGATAACTCTATTTCAGTCGTGGGTTTTTCTTTAGACTAAATAAAAAATGAATAAGTAATGAATAAATAGATAGTGCGCATGATACTAATCATGGGAATGGTCGGAAATTAAGTGGTCGTATACCGCACTTTGGTACCCACATTAATGCTAACATTTCCTTCACTCTAATAACAGGGATAAACAGTGGAATCTGTTTCAAGATTGGTTATTCCCCCTATGTTCATCTGACAAGTTTTTTTAAGATTTTTTAGAGTTTTGTAGGGTTTTTTTATGGTTAATTAGGGTTTTTTCAAACGAAATAGGCAAGGCAAGTACACATGTTTAGTGTCTATGTCATGGGGAATCTAGAGTTGATATCTGATTGATTATGTTTAGATTGTATGGATATAGAGTTGAATGTTTGATTTTTTATCTTTAGATTGTACCAGTAAAGAATATAGTGCTGATTGTTTGAGTTGTGAGTTTTTCTAGGTTTTTTTTATGTTTAGTGATTTGTTCCATTGGGGGGTATGCAGGAGAAAAACCTGCGAAAATTAATTCTCCCAAAAAACGATGCATGGTGCGGCAATTCTTCGACGAAGAAGCTTTGTAAGTGACCCAGTCAAGTCATGGGAGAGTGGGGGGGGGGAGAGGTGGAGGGGAAACCCACGAGATGCCGTTGACTCGATTAGGAATCGTAGAGCTGAATCACATTGAATCGAGGACCAAATGAAAATGAAAATGAGGACCTCTTCCTCTCACTGTGCCCTCTCCCTTCGTCTCCCCTCTCCCCACTGATTAGACAAAATCATAGGCTCTCTCGCTCTCTCACTCTCTCTTCACTCTCTCCTCTCCCGCATCTTTCCTCTCCCTCTGCTCTCTCCTCTCCCCCCGCCCTCTTCTCCAGCCACCCTCCTGTCTCTTCCCACTCTCTCCTCTCCCCTCTTCTTCCCCCTCCCCTCTCCTCTCCCCCCGCCCTCTCGTCTTCTCCCGCCCTCTCCTCTTCCCCCCGCCCTCTCCTCTTCCCCCCGCCCTCTCCTCCCCCCCCTATTAGAGGTGAAGGCATAATGACAAATAGAGTGGAAATAAGGAGACAGAAAAAGTCTGTTCGTTGAATTGATAAAATAAGAAAACAAAACAGAGACTAAATAGAAAAGGGAAAAAAATTCTCGAGAGTGACCTCTCGGGAACTAAGGAACTTTCCTAATCTGAAGAGTCACTTGACTCAAAATCTGTGGTCAAGATTTATCGACAGATCTTTGACCCGATTCTAATTGTACCTGAGGTGCGTGAAAGAAATTGAACTAAAAGAAAAAACCAAACTGAAATACCGAAATCCTAGATTATAAAAACAGGCTACAGAATATATCAGATTCTGGTATAATAAATCATAACAAGAATGCTAAGAAGAGGTAGCTTCTATCAAAGGCTAATCTTCCAACACTTGCCCCCTCTCCCCTTTCTCCACCCACTCCTCTCCCCCTGCCCTTTCCACCCCCCTCTCCTCTCCTCCCGCCCTCTCCTCTCCCCCTCCCCTTCCTCTGCTCTCCCCAGCCTTCATCCTCCTCTCCCCTCTCTCTCTCCCAGGTCCATCTCTCCTCCCACTCTCCTCTGCTCTCTCCTCTCTCTCCTCTCCCTCCCTCCTCCTCGTCTATCCCTCTCCCTCTCCCCTCCTCTCCTCTCCCTCTTCTCTCCTCTCCCTCCCCTCTCCCTTCTTCTTCCCATCTCCCTCTCTCCCTCTCACTCTCTCCCTCTCCCTCTTCCTCTCTCCCTTTCTCTCCCTCTCTCTCTCCCTCTCCTTTCTCTCCTCTCCTCCCTTCTCCTCTCTCTGTCTCTCTCTCCTTTCTCTCTCTCTCTCTCTCTCTCTCTCTCTCTCTCTCTCTCTCTCTTCAAGTCATAGTTTGTAATCTCAGTTCTGACTCAGAAGGAATCTAGGACCGCTCTTCCTCTCCTTCTCTGCCCTTTCAATTGCAAGTCTATGGTTCGGAATCAAGGACCCTCTCCCTTTCTTTCTTCTGGCTCTCAGGGCCGACTCAGATGGACTCGAGGACGAGTACATGGGGAGTGGATGGAGAAGGGAAGATCAGACGGACTCCGAAAGTTTTATCGCCACGGGATTTGAGAGCCCTTTGAATTCTTTACAGGGGGGAGGAAGAGGAGGAGGAGGAGGAGAGTCAGAAACTCCGGGATCTGCCGACCAAATGGCAATTTATAGGTGAGTTTTCTCAATTTTTCTGGACTTTTTATTGACGTGAATACTTTTTTATCCTTAATTATAAATATTGTTCCTTTTTTATCCCTAATTGACATTATTTAATTTCTCTGTAGTTCTTCTTTAGTTCATTTTTACTTCATTACTTTTTCTTATTGCTCCTTTTCTTCGTCAATTTTTCTTTAATGTCTTTACTTCTTCTTTTAACCTTTTCTAATTCTTCTTTATTTCACTAAATGTTCATGAAGGCCCTTATTTCTAGAAACCTCTCCTTCACTAATATTGATATTCGCTTCAGGGAAATTCCTACACAGGAAGATGTCTTAAAGCGGTACATGCGGGATATATATGGGCACAAGTATATTTTCTTATATTATAATTATAATTATAATATTTTATATATATATATATATATATATATATATATATATATATATATATATATATATATATATATATATATATATATATATATTTTTTTAAATATTATATATATA
>JBBHKE010000446.1:0-17468 GCA_037447655.1 Zygnema cylindricum | reverse complement strand
ATATATATATTTTTTTTTTTAAATAATATATGTAAAATATTACATATAATTGTAAAATATTACATAATATATGTTATATATTACATAATATGTGTAATATATTACATAATATATGATATATATAATAATATATGATATATGTAACATACTACATAATGTATGTAATATACTACATAATATATGTAACATATATAATAATATATGTAACATATATAATAATATATGTAATATATATAATAAAGTGTGTGTGTGTCTGTGTATATGTGTATGTATGTAGGGATATGTTATATATGTACAAATATATTTGTATATATACATGTAAGCATGTTTATATAAAAATGTATGTGTGTGTGTGTGTGACATACACACACACACACACACACACACACACACACACACACACACACACACACACACACACACCCATATATATATATGGCCTTAACAGCTTTCTTTAATCCTTCTTTAGTTCTTCTTTTACTTTATTTCTTCTTTATTTAATTCTTTTACTTTTTCAGGAGGTCTTTATTAAGTCAACTACCGGTGGAAACCTCTCACTCTCCTGGAAAAGTCAAAAGTTCTCTCCTTCCTCGGTTTCTTTCGTCTCCTCTGAAGTTTGGGAATCGAAATAAAGGAAAAATGCGATTTCTTCCCTCCTTCGTTGATGCCCAAGGTGAGTTGATGTTGTGTAGTCAGGCACTAGAGACAAAACATGGGGAGGAAGGACTTTTGGAGGAAAGTTTTGAGGTAGAAGGAGAGGAATCGGAGACGGAAGAGAGAAAATCAGAAAGTTATAGATTTTCGGAAGAGAGGGGATGGAGTTTAGGTGGGAGGCGAGGGAGGGTGTCAGAAGTGGGAGGAGAAGGAGATGCATTAGGAGGAGGTTTTTGGACACAAGATGGTAGTGAGAGAATTTTAGAAAAAGAGGATTGCACGGTAAATACGGTGAAGTCTAGAGATGGAGCAGGGGAAGGAGGAGAGGGAGGAGGTGGAAAAGGGGGAAGAGGGGAAGGAGGGGTAAGAGGTGAACGTGTGGAAGGAGGAGAGGAAGGAGGGGGAGAGGGAGGGGGAAGAGGAAGAGTGGAAGGAGGGGGAGGAGAGAGAGGAGAGTCAATTGTTCTTACAACGGGAATTGATCTTTCTGATGATATTTATAGTGGATTGGATCTGGATGCTTTAGAAGCAGAGGCCCAAAGAGAGATAGAATCAAGAAGCCTCCAGGAAATTTACCCAGTAAGGAAGTTCCAGGAAACTGAACCATTAAAAAAGTTCAAAAAGGAAATTCAACCAGTAAGAATTTCTGAGGAAGTTGAGCCTTCTTCTGTCGGTTTTTGTCCATCGATTCTGCGTAACAATGTTTTTGATAAAAACATTATTCCAAACTCTTTTCAAAATACTTCCCAAAATACTTTTCAAAATGGTTTCCATATTACTTTCCAAAATACTCAAAACAGGTTTCAAAATGCTCCTCAAAATAGTTTTCAAAATACTTCCCAAAATCCTCTTCAAAATGGTTTTCAAAATAGTTTTCAAAACAGTGCCCATTGTAGCAAGTTTTGGGGTACAAATGGTCACACACAAGAAGTAACTGTATCCACACCTATTTGGAATAATGGTGAGAATACACTAGAAGGCGGTTTTTCGGGGCCAATGGGGATAAATAGCAATGAAAATAAAAGGAAACATTCGGGTTCGACAAGTGTCCAAAATTCATTTGATAATAGGATTCGGGAAAATGTCGGCACCGCAGAAGATGAGGGAGGATGGGTAGAGGGAGGAATGGTTGGGGGAGGAAGGGTAGGGGAAGAAGGGGAAGGGGCAGGTGAGGTAAGGGTAAGAGAGGTAGGGATAGGAGGGGCAGTGAGAGAGAATGTTAGGGTTGGGAAAGGTTATACAGGAATTAGTGATGATATAGAACCTGAGGAAGATTGGGACTGGGCTCCCAATTTTCGGCTGAGTGTCTGCTAATAAAAGCTTCAACAAAAACCCCAAAGCTGCGTTTTGGAAACTTGCCGGTTTTTTTATTGTTATTGCTATTATTATTGGTGATCTTTCTTTAGGTTTGTCCCAATGTGTATCTCGAGATGTTGGAAAGAGTCATTTTAGAGTTGTAAGATTATTTTATTATGTCGGTGGAAATTTGCAGTATTATTGAAATAGGTGATTTGTTTTGCTTCTTTAAAGTTGTGTTAACCTTGAGTTTAGACGTTTTCCAAAGGCTAAATGAATATTTCATTTCCAAGTGTTTTTGTGCATGTACTTACGAGTATTTTTGACCATATAGTGTTGACATATCTTGTGGTGATAAATCAATGTTGCCAATTCAGCACAAGTTTAGTGATTTCACGACGATGATCTGGAGGAACCAGTCGGGATCGTCTGATCTACCTATTTTTGGGGAAGGGTAGACCTCCATTAGGGGAAAAGTGGGGTTTTTTTTTTTGGATGCACCATTTGTACCATTTTTTTTATATTTCTTTAAACATGTTTACTATGTATCGAAGACTCTTCACGCTTACTTTCGTTTTTTTGCTTTTTCGCATCTGCAGTGCATTCGCTCAATCCATCCAGTTTGTTGCTAGTGTCCTCCTTGAGGGCATTAGCCACGACACTAGCCACAAACTGGACGTGTACAATTGATACACTTGGAAAAGTAAGGTACAATCCACAACGGAAGAGCGATGACGACTTGACATATCGTTTATGCCATGTAGTTTATGCCATGTCGTTAATGCCATGTGCTTTCCGACAGTGGATGAAAAATCACCAAAAGCCATTTGTTGGAGGATATACTTTAACGCTCCTCTTGCTGTCCATTGACTTTTGTGGAACGTATTTTTGTTTCAACTAAATACAGTGATATGGAATTCACGTACAACTTTGACATCCTTGTTCGCTTTTACAAACCCTAACCTTCGTTTGTTCATACAATTAATTCATTCATATTTTGCTCTTGAAGAATCTTTGAAGATTTATAACGCGTAAATACAACGCTACGTGGTACCAACCAAAGTAAAGCACGTAGGTGAAAGTTGTTTATTGGCACGGCGTAATGGAGGATTGCTGAAATTATTAACGCTAGTTTCGTATGATTATTGGCACTGCATAATGGATTTGAGGCATAAGGTATCTTGGAATGTTTTTTAGTTTGTACTGTGGCGTCACGTTGAGATACAGCTAATGAGGGCGGAAAACAAACTCCAACTTGGCGACTTGTAGCAAGTTTGTGACGGAAAGTGGAATGAGCACTACACCGAATTTTTAGCGACAATTTATTGTCACAACTAGCATCGGTAAATTATGTTTTTGAGCCACCTAGTGCATCAGTGTGATTAACACTATTTGCAATCTAAGGTCAATAGTAAATATCTGAAGTGCCGTATTCGATCCCAAGGCAATCGCATGTTTTTTCATGAATTTGGGTAAGCAAAGCAAATCACTTGAGCGTAAAAAAGTTTGTGCTTACATCCTCTTAAATCTTAAAAATCCATTACGACTATGCTTCATACAACTATGCAATTATGCTTCATTGCTTCTCTCAAAATGTACACACGAAAGCTTTTCATTACGTTTGCTCATTTAATTGTGTGAAATTTCTACCTTTTCGCCAAAAAACAAAAAGTACAATCAAACACAAACTTATTACATGCTAGACTAGTGCATAAACAGTGCTAATGGCAAAACCCGGTTTTGATAAAAAACAGGTCCAACATCTAAACATATTTATAAAACTGATTTGAACCGTGCCTTATAATTAACTGCATAAAATGATGTGCACGTTGACATTTATTCTAGGTCCTCCACTTGAGATTTTTTCGGATCGAGTCATTATTAATTGCGTGAACTAAAAAGCCTCGTCACAAAAACGGGTCCAATTCTTAAGTATAATGAAGAACGGATTTGTAGTTTACACTCTAATTTAGTGAATCTATTGGAGAACATGTCGGTGTTGACAAGTGGTCATAAATATGAATTTCCCATGTGCTAGATCATTGTAAGCCGCAATATTAAAGAAATTCGTCAAGGAAAACGGGCCTAATATATAGTTAAATACAAAATTGGATTCAAAGGACATATGCTCACCATTTAAAAAGATTGTAAAATTGACCAGTCTTGATAAACGATCCTATTTGTTCCCTTGTTAATTACATATGACAATCAAAGCGTTTCACATTATGTTTACATCTTTGTATTTGTTTTCATAGTTTCGCTCGTGAGGTTTCCGAAGTACTTACGCTTTCGAAGTCATCTTGTCTTACTGATTTTGGTGAACAATGCAAAATGAAGTACGCGACGATCTTGTACCTAACGACTCCTTATCACGATTATCGCGATTTACGTCTCATTCAAGTATTTGTAAGATTCAAAGTAATTATGCATAGCAACCGACTGCAAATAATATGGTTTGTTGTGCACTTAGGTATTCGTTATACAAATAAATTCCACTACAAAGGCGTGTTACAAAATGGTTTCACGTTTAACGATGATCAGCCAATAGATTTTACAGTATACCAACACAAGTGAACTTGTTTGGCAAGTTCACTTTAATTGACCAACGCGTTTTAGAGTCTAAATAAATATTTGACGGTTTTTTCCATGAATGTTCTCAACCACTAACGACTAACACGTTTATGTGGCAATGGCATCCCTGAAGTTTGCGGCCTTTCTTAAAACGAAATAAATATTTTTGACCAACTGAACTAGTACATGACTAAGGTCGAAATTGCATTAAATTACCACTGGAAGTAGGTAACCACTGGCACCAGGTAAATGTATATTACCGCACCTCCAGTAATGGTACGTTCCCATGTGTTAAAGTGCTTTTTATTTTGTCCTTTTCTAACAAAATTGAGCATGCAACGAGAAAATCTTATGCAAAACAAATGTCAAAACCATAGTACAATTTGCGACATCTTGAAACTTAGAATGTACTTCAATTTGTCGTCGTGCTCTTTTCGACCCACTACCACGTCATTCTAGCTCATCTTCAAACTTCACCTGAAATCTACTCGGGGGGTGATTTCAGTTGAAGGAACAAACGTCGTCGCACGCGCCACACGTGTTTGAATTTTTTTGCACGAGGGAGAGTGCATGCTCTTTTTTCCCTGCTCGTTATGCGCATGTATCTATAAGAATGACAAGCATATACGCAAATATGCTTGAAGAGGTCTAGACCTCCCTTTATACTCACGGGTCCTTTGCAAAGTTCTACGACGTCGTTGTCTCCCCCTCGCGTTCACTCAACCGCTCCTCTCTCCCTCTTCTTCGAATGAAATACTCAGAAGTCTATCCAAATAACTTGGCTATGTCGTGATTCCTAAGTGCAAGTACTTGCCCTAAAGGTAGGTGGAGAATCTTGAAAGCCACAAAGGAATCACCAATCTCGCCTTAGGAAAAGGCTCCTTGTCAAAGCGGGCTGCAAACAATGTCTTCCCTAATTGGCTATCTAAGCCTACATAATTACTTCTCTTCCTTACCAGCCTATTTTAGGTGAGAGGGAGCCCGTAGTAGACTACTTATGGCCCCTTTAATTGTAGAGCGTCTCTACATACAATCTTAGCCCTCTGTTCAAAGTCATAGGTCTTGAACCTGTCTGTATCCAAGTCGTGGATGATTTCGTCCTTCGAGCAATCATCCGATTGGGTATTGTTGCGCGTCGTTAGGGAAGGTAATTCCTTTTGTGGGAAGTCGTGGGCTGGCTTGGACTAATTGAGAGTCCTAAGGTTGTCCGGCCACATTCCCACGAAATTGTCGTCTCCCATGAAAATCACAAATTCTTGGCACTCGACATACATCGTGGGAATTTATACCGATACGTGTTTACCGATACTAGGACGGTTGTCAACCATTACTGATGCCACGAGGGCCCCAACCTTCACATAACAAAGTAGTATAGGACGCAATCGCTTCGGTACATGTCTTCTTGAACCCCTTATGTGAATATCGTAATTTGCAACAATATAAGTTCCATAATGTCCATCGAGCGGCGGAGATCCATAAAAAGGCAAACAGATTAAGCAAGAATCGGGATCCCTCTATTGTGAATGCTAGAGGGGCCTTGCATGACGAGGATCCATACTCTTAGGTAGGGTTCGTTAAGCACGCCACGACTATCTTTAAGATTTTGAATCCTTCACCTAAATGCTCGCCCTTTAGTATCGAAATTGATTAAATGGTTGATTATTCGAGAGGATGTCGAAGTGTTTGAATCCTCAATTGCAGGGAAAGATATGGAAACCCTGACCGACAATGTTAGGGTTAAGTTGCACCTAAACTGCACCTAAACTGCACCAGGGGATGCCGCCCATACTTGGGGAAGAGGCATGTTCGAAACGTGTGATAGTTCCCAAGTCCCATGATCGTGACACTGTGGTGGCCAATTTTCAGAAGCGAAGTGGCAACTTTGGACCGAAAAGGACCATTTCTTTGGTGGCGGTGACCTACTAGTGCTACGGAATGAAGGGTTTGCTAACCGAGATAGTTCAGACCGACTCAGTTAAAGGCGTCATTGGGTGGAACGGTCGATACAAAATTGCATTTTTTTCCCATCAAGGAGATATTTTACAAGTGGTATTTGGACTTGTTGGTACCCCTTCTTACGAGCCGGAGGGGACGCCAATATGTCATTATCGCGATCGAGTATCTCTCCAAGTGGATTGAGGTAATTGTTCTTCCTTGGAAGGAGTCCCAACTAGTGGTAGACATTTCCTTAAACAAATGTCAAGTCAATTTTGGGCATCGGACAAAGTTCTCACGATAAAAAGGGAATTTGCAAATGTAATGCATAAATGCCTTAATGATTATTGACTTACCAAAAACGACATGGCACGGTTGGGCTGAGAGGTGTGTTCAAACGGTTAAGAGAGTATTGCGAAATTATACCCATGTGGACAATGTGGGACATTGGTATCTTAAAGTTCCTCGGATTGCTGTAGTTGGGAAGGGTCGCCTTTCAAGCGCAACCCTAATTTACTTTATTTGAGCAAAATCCTATCTTTCGAATGGTGCTTGACCGAGGCGTGTAGGTGACTAAATAATGGTGGAGTGGTGATTTTGAAACGGGCCAAGATTTTTGAAAGGGAGATGTGCTGACTATGGGCAATTTGTGGGCTAACCAACATAAAGACCTACAAAGGAACGACACAACAGCGTGCTTAAACCAACATCACCTAACCAAACCCCAACATAATTAAAGATCTGGGGGGATAAACCTTGTTAGTCTCCTAAGCCTATGGGAGCACGTTGAGCGATTCTTAATTGCAATTGCCGATCGCAGGAAGATAGAAGTTTCCAGCTCACTTAAAAAGCCAAAGAAAAATGATGACGTTGAAAAGAAATAAACACCGCAACAACAAAAGGGATCTCAAGTTCTCGACATTTGAACGAGAACCAACCATAAGCACAGAAAAACTCATCCAAAGCAACAATCAAACTACGAAATATCTCGACCACCATGGAGATAAAATCATCCATAGCATCATTGTGTGCATAACCACGCTCAATCTTCACAGCCACTGAACAGACGACCACTCGAACATGTCGAGCTGCTTAATCGATGATTGTATCCAATATAGGGTTCACCAAAAAATTGTCACAAAGTATACGAGGTGAAAAAGTAGCAAGGGCGAAGGTGTAGCACCCGTAGGACAATATACCCGTAGTGATTGACTAACCCTCCCAACAAACAAAAATTCTCCCTTCAAAAACGAAATGGTGTAGCAAAGTGTGTTATACACCTTTTTTCAACTCGCAAAAGCAGATGGATGCCACCGAGCTCAAAAACACTGTCACACGAGGAAATAAAGTGCCAACCAAAAATGGATAAAGGAGGCCAATCCAAAACCCGAGGGCCTCGGTGAATTGAGCAGGCGTAAACTGCAAGGTGGATAAAATACGCATAACTAATAGCCAAGCTCTGAAGCCAAGTCCACGACAAAAGAGAAAACAAGCTAGCAAAGAATCAGAGGGAAAAGCCTCAATTTTAAAGGCGACGATAATCTGATTAGAAATGCATTCTGAAACGCGCGCAACTGATTTCGTAACAAAGGTGCAAGAATAGGCGTGTCTAGAAGAAGTGAACATGACATATCCTAAATAAACAGTTGAAAGGCAAACACGACGTCTAAGACACGAAAAATAACAGTAACAAAGACAAGGGTGCCTCCAACTAAAAAGGAGAGACGAATGGATTGAATAAGACACCATCTTCCTAAATATACAACGAGAGCAAAATGTGTTGTCAAGAGTAAACCCAACCTACCTGCAAAGACAAAAAGAGAAGCTTGAAATGGAGACGTCCGCGATCAAAAGCCCTAAGACCTAGCAAAATTTGAAAGACGTCTATGAGACGATCATCAAAGGCGAGAAGAGACAAGACATACGTTGGAGTAGGAGATGTTGTTTGAGCTAAAAGGGACGGTGGGGGGAAACACTTTGTCGTAAAAACCAAAGGCCATTTGGGGATCAAAGAGATTGGGGAAGTCCACATGTGAAAAATCTATTTGAAAAGCATAATAAAAAATTGGGTCATGAAAACATTCAAACCAATCAAGCAACCCAACCGCTAATACCATCATATGGAGAAATTCCAAGACCAAAAAGAGTAAAATAATAACGAGTGAGACCACGAGGTAACCAAAAAACATAATTTGATGCCTGCAAGCGATCTACCAAAAATTTATACACCGGTACAATTTGGTCGAGGGCCATTCATAAGTGTATCGTTCACTACCGGCAGAATAAAGCAAGAAAGGTCAACAGTAGCAAAAGCGCGAATGGCCCGTTAAAGAGTAACAGTAAGCAACCCAAGAAAGGTCACATTAACAAGTGTTGAGCGCAAATGAAAAGTAAACCAAATCACAATGAGCGAAAAAATGAAGGTTGCTGGTCAAAAAATAAAAAAGCTCTCACAAAAAGGAACATTTGGGACAATCGGAGGAAAAGCAACCAGAAGCTCTGAAAAAATGGCGCTCTGATTCACCCCATCGAAAGTGTTGGAAAAATCCAGTTAAAGAACTAACAAACCCAAATAGACCTCCAATGAAGCTTGAATCTTGTAGACTACAGCCTCACAAGAGGCCCGAATTACCATTACAAACTGATGAGAAAATGAACCATGAGACATGGGTTTGGAGTGGGACACATGTGGCAACCAATCTGTATCATATCACACCCACTGCAACAGGGCAGATCCCCTCAACGGGTTTGGTGACAACCACAGGCAGGATGCCGTGAGAAGATACCAAATCAGACAATACCACCAACAATTGGGTAACACACTTCAGACATATCAAAACCTTGTCCACCCAATTCCCAATTCTTAGGAATGGGCCCAACAAACTTAAATCACTTAGATCTAAATGGAACACTACTTGATACAACAACGATAACATACTGATGTTTAGAGATTTTGATAGACCTGGTTGGACAGGACTAAGTGAAGAACGAAAAAACATTGAAACAACATTGAAGTCTACATTTACAACAACATTAATTGCCTTCACAATAAATTCACCTAATCTCGAGTAGTGAGTTGAAACTGATGACATCCATTTTCAGCACAAGGAGAACACAGTTTATAAAACGTTATACAATCATAATAGATATAAAACCAACATGACTAGTCAAAAAATACTGGAAACAAAACACTACCGTACAATGTACATTATCGTATGAACTTCAGATACGGTAGCCTGCTGTCGACCAAAATTTCTCCCAAAGACAAGCAACACGTCGAAAATGATTTATCTCGGACCGTATCTTCATTTCAAAACAGCAACAAATCTGCCTATAAAAGGACGAACAAAACTATACAAACAAAACAAAAATCACCCAAATATTGGGACATAATATTAGTCTGGGAATGGGGACTTGAACAATGAGATATGTCCATGCCATAAATATGTTTTTAATTTCCCGAATCAAATAACAACAGTCCAGCCATGCAAAAAGACCAGCCAAGCAAAAAGCAACGGAAAGTTATTGAAATACTACAATTCATGACCAGCAGAAAGCCTTCACCTGAAATTTTCAAAACAAATGGGATCAAGAAAGAAATATCCACCCAATGGAAAATTGAAGAAACAAGTCCAATTAAGAGTTCAACATCAGGACGAAAATTCACCCAAACAAACCGATACTAAAAAATTTGAAATCCACAAGAAACCCCAAGCTGTGAAAAACCGTTCAGATCCTTATAATGGCAAGGCAAAAAGCACCTGATTTAAACTTGGCACTCACGCGAGACCTAAAGAAAACTAAAATTCTTTATCGAACGAAAAATTCAATTGTGTTGAAACAACGAGGAAACTACTGACAAAAACGAGGAAAACTTCGCCAAAGCCCAAAAGACCACAAAGCCGTTTGAGAGCCCAGAAAGAGAGGAAACAGAGGAACACTAGAAGGAAGAACTACTTCAAATATTTCAGCGAATCCATTACCTGTCATTGTCAATCTCTCTGTCATACTCCCTTCTAGAACCGCCCAGGCGATATCTATGAACGGAAAAATGAAATGAAATTGAATACATCCCTGCCTCACCAAAATATACTTTTCCAAGCTGAAGTAGACGTCAAAATTTTCGTCGACCGTCGACCACAAGACCTCCGAATATAGTTAGATATTCCAAGCCCCTTACCAGGCCTCACTGCAGTCCATAGAAAAACTTTCGTATAGACCCCACCTTGAATTTGGAAAATCTCGTGAAGAGCCCACCTTGCTCGCTGTTGTAGCTCCAAATGGGCCTTACTTCCCTCCATAGTTACAAGGTTCCCACTTCTTCCCGACCTAAAGAGGAAAGCCGGAGGAAAGTCTCACCTTTCACCTTCATCCTCGGCATCCTAATGAAGGCCATTACCTGTCCCTGCAAAGCACAAAGCTCACCTGCTATGAAGTTCCCAACCTTGGAGAACATCTTCTAAAAAGAAGTGAATGGGACGACAACAGAAATCAAGACCCAAAGTACCGAAAAAAGAACCGTACAAAACTCAAGCTATCATATGAATCGCCCAAAAGTCTAAAAATTCCCGAGGGCCAATGAATTCAATAAGTTCCTAGTTTTTCAGCGTTTCGGGAAGAGTTTCATACGGGTCACGCTTTTTAATAATCGGTAATTTTGGACTGTCAATAACCATTCAGCGGACCGACATAAATATTGAAAGTTTATCGTTGATAAAAATTCAATAAAAAAGCAGGAAATACATAGAAAAACACGATACAAGAACAAGTGACTAAATGTACACGTTTCGGGCTTTCAGGCTCCCAAAGATGAAAAATTACTGTTACCAGGGGAAACGAAAACATGCACGCCCTGCATGCACAGAAAAATGTTCGCCGTCTTACGTCGCCGACCGCCAAGTACAGTAATTTCTGTGTGTTTTTTACTGTGTCGTACACATCGAAATATCAAAAATTTGAGCTCATCGATAAACTGATAATTTCATTATCGCCGATAATCCGTTATGCAAATGATACGATAGAAAACTCTAGTTTCAGCAAGGTATCTTTAACCAGGAAGGTCCAACAGACGCACCTGCACTACTCACCGTGCAAGAGAACGCTGCCCTTTCTGAGGAGGAAGATGATCAGCAAGCCAATGGAATGCCCACATTTGTCATAGAAGATGTTATGCCTGAGCATCTGAAATCCAGCTGCTTTGGTCAGCTTGTTCATGTGTCTGCCCAGCAATAGAGGGAGCTGGGATGAACTGCATTTTACAAACAACTCTGAAGGAAAAACTGACTGCTTCCCTTGGTTACCAGTAGAGAGTTCAACTGACCAGGAAGCAAACATACCTCTCTCGTTCTTGCTCTCTTGAACGAGACCTTTCCCCTCGACCTTTACGCTCACGGTCCTTGTCCCGATCCTTCTCGCGGTCCTTGTCGCGATCCTTCTCACGATCCTTCTCACGGTCCTTATCTCGATCTTTGTCACGTTCCTTTTCGCGATCGACGTCACGATCTCTCTCTCGATCCCGTTCACGTTCGCGCCCTCTCCTGTCACGATCATGGTCCCTATGACGGTCGCGATCTCGATCGCGATGCCTGTCGCGATCACGATCTTTTTCCCGTTCACGATCCCGATCTCCACCGCCACGTCCACGATCTCGGTCCCGGTCTCGATCTCGATCTCGGACACGTTCACGATCCCTTTCACGATCGTCACTCTCTTTGTCACGTCTCCTCTCACCGGTATCCTTCTCTCCATCAGCTTCCACCTTCTCCCTATCTTCCATAACGACATCCACCTCACGGGATTTCTCCTTTTCAGGTCTGTCCCTGCGCACCAACATTAAGTTCTGTCAATTAACTTTACCCACAATGAAATATGTAATTACCCAGGAGTGAGGGTGTTGAAGAGACTGGTAGCATTTGAACACGATACAAAGATGTCACAACCATGTGTACACATTTCAAAAAACAACTGATGGCCTGCTATTATCATCAATAATAGCACACACAGGTTCCTTTCTTCTGAAAAGCAAACACCCTTCTTCAACATGAGAGTAAACAGGATTGATGACAGTGAAATTGATAGAATCTGGGAAAGCTTGTGAGAAGGGAAATGAGCGCAAGAGTGAGAGTGAGAGTGAAAATGTAAGCATGCATGATTACGGGAGTGCAAATGAAATAAATAAAATCCACAAACCGGTCTTCTGCATGGCGGTCAGGCTCTCGAGGCGGCTCTTCTCTGCGTGAAGTTGGAGCAGCTGCAATTTGTGGCTCCCTGTAACACAAAGAACTTTCAAAACAATAAATAACACTTCAAAAAATACTTAACAAAAAATAGACAAAGATCTCTTAAAAAATTGGCAGAAGAACCAATGATCTATTGAAAACAGACCTAATGAAAAACAAAAAAATGTAAATTATTAACTAATGCAGATACAGAAAACACACAATATAAGTTTTAGGAGAGTAGAACTATTTATAGTAAGAGATAATAGTAGAGACAAAATAGTTCGCCAAAAAATTGAAGTAAAAGTATGCGCAGACATCACACCACATATCAATATGCAAACCAAAGTCAACCAAAGTGCACGAATGCCACTCACATAAACAAATAAAATTAAAAACAAAAATTTGACTAAAACGTCAGCGTATGAGCAGATCCCAGCCTAGCCTTGACACAGAGATCACTGAAAATGATGGAGTACACAGACAACCAGAGTTACAGCAAAAAAAAAAACCAGAATGCATGATGATGATCATAGGGAGAATGTTCAAAATTATAATGCGACAATATCTGACAGTTCCAAGACGAGAATCTCCAACACAAAACATCCGGGTATTTTTACTAGAATGGATTGCTGCATAGCTCGGTCAAGAAAACATTTACCGGCCAGAGTGCTTTTGGTTGACTTCATCCCCACCAATACGGGTAGACCCTAAACCACCGCCTAGCCTTCTTGGACGCCAATTGGGCACAGTTCGTCCTCTTTCCACATCCACAATGACGCGACGGTTGTCAATTTTCCTCCCATCAGCTTGCTTGTAAGCGGCTGAGACAAAGAAACACAAAAAGAAAGAGAAAATGAGAACAGCAATTTAACCCAAAACTGCAGGGCATTACAGTTGAGACAAAGAAACACAAAAAAAATGAGAAATGGAAACAAAAAAATTGACTCAAAACTGCAACTAACTTTTCATCAAAAAAATCCATTCCTCCTTCAAAGGGAAGCAGTATAGATTTCCTTCATGCGAACTCAACAAAAACACCAAATTACAGAAACCTCCACAACAAGTAGGGGCTGAACCAGGTAGCGATTTGAGAAATAAAAGGGGGAAAATCCAGGAGGGTGAGGAAAATGAGGAGGTAATCGAAAGTGAGGAGAGAGAGAGAGAGTGAGGAGGAAAAAAAGGGGATAGTAAAGGGGAGACAAAGTGAGAAGAGGGCAGAAAAGAAAATTTACTTTTCATGTCCCGAGTGTGTTGATACTCCACAAATGCATAACCCCGAGGTTTATCAGTCAGCTTGTCGTTTACCAATCTCACCTGAAAAGACCAGTAAAACAACATTTTCAGTCTGCATTAGTAAACCTAGAAAATCCTAGAAAACCCTAACATCAGAATATTTTCCATCGTCTTTCTGAAACAAAAGAACCAGAAAGACAAACATTGACAAAACATCCACTTTCACGGAATCCAGAAAACACGATAACTTTTTCACTTAATGAAAGAACAAGTTAAGTACCAAAAAAGGATCCATAACAGCGAAACACCCGACCTGCATTAAAAATATAGTTTTTATTACAATTTACCTTTTTGATAGGACCATATGCCTCAAACTCGCGCTTCAACTTCTGTTCCGTTGACTCGTAGCTCTGCAAAAAAGAAAAAACGGCTAAATTAATCAAAAACAGAGTTCCCTCCATAAAACGGCATAGAAGAAACACTGTTAGCACAAAAACAGGAATAAATAATAATAGCAATGGTAATAACAACAATAATTTACTCTCTTTTGTACCAATTGGAGGGCTGTCTCAACATAGAAACTTTTGTTTGCCACTGAATTTTTTCATGAAACATTGATAACTTTCAAACAAAGAGAAAAAGCAAGCAAATTAACGACGGAAACTGGAAAAACCTTTTCGCACTCTAGTTGCAACAGGTAAATGTTGTTCACATCAATTATCACAACAGAAAGGGGGATGTTTTTAGGAAGAGATACTTTGCGTTTTTTAGGGTTTTTTAATCACTTACAATTCTTGCAACAAATAGTGTTTTGTACGGATCCCCATCAATGCTCGGATCTGTGGTGGGATCATCTGTGAAATGAAAGTAAAAGCATACAACCCCTCGCTTACCACTTGATAAGAAGTACCACAACATACACAGATAAACGTAAGAGCAATGGATTGAAAAATAGAAAAACGGACAAAAAAATGGACAAAACCAAACACTTGATAAGAGTCAGCGGAGCATACATATGAAAAATATTAGGAAACGGATAGGTTTTAAGACCAAGTGATCAAAATAGAATATCAGACAAAACAAGTTGTAAAACCACGTCTGTGGAAAATAAGTTGACAGAAAATATACTAAAGAAACACACATTTTTCCAATTCCTCCTTCACCGTTTCGGCGCCCTTTGCCAGCCTCGACTCTCGAATGCGAGCTTTTCGCTGGGCCTGCACTGACATCACCATCAAATAAATAAATAAAAAATAAATAAAAAATAAATAAAAAAATGAAATACAATGAAATAAGATGAGACAATGGACGATGAAGTGACTGATAAAGGGAGTGAGCGGGAAAGGGAGGGAGAGGGAGGGAGAAGGGGAGCGAGGGAGAGTGGGGGGAGGGGAAAAGTGGAGAGAGGGGAAGAGGTGCAGAGCGAGAGGTGCAGAGAGGGTAAGAGAGGGAAGGGAGAGAGAAGGGAGTGAGGGTGAAAGAAGATGGGTGAAGAGGGGGAGAGGGAAGAAGAGAGAGAGAAGGTACTAGAGGGAGAGAGGTAAATTACAGAGGTAGACTAAAGGAATAAAGTGTGGGGAAGGTGACTTAAGAGCAGGAATTCTAGGAGGGAGATGGAGAGAGGGACAAGGCGAGAATACAGCGAGACAATGGTGAAACTTCAGGGTGTTGACCGAGATGTGTACTTTTCCAGTATAAAATCAAACAGAAAGGTACAAAAAAGGTAAAAAATATGTGCCAGAAAGGTACAAAATGTGTACCAGAAAGGTATCAATCGGGTCAACATTCTCAGATTTCACCATCGGATAGGCTTAATAGCTCTAGAAACTACACCAATTCTTAAGATAGCCTGAACAGATATCACTTACTAATAGTTTCAAAAGAGTGAGACAGGAGGAGAGAGAAGGAAAGAGAAGAGTAACTGTCAAAAAAATAAGCACTACTAGCAAATAAAGACAAAAGAGATCGACTTAGCTCTCATTATGGTCATTTGGGATTGTTTAGGGTTCTTGAGGATTTAGAGTTGCTGTCGAATAAGCGCGTCTACTAGCTAATAAAGACAAAAGAGATCGACCCTAGACAAAATCAGGGTTTTCAAGAGTTTTAGGGTTTTGAGTTTACTGTCACAAAAACACATCAGCTGACAAAGAAAAAAAAGATCCGCCCTATCCCAAATACACATGTTTGAAACAGACAAAAAAAAAGCCAAAATGAAACAAATCAAAATGCTTTCTTCAAAAATAAGAAAGGACTTTACAGAAAGTACGTTTCCAGACCTGCAAATTTCAAGTTTAAAACCAATGCTCCAGATTTTGCTTTCCTTGATAAGTCAAGTAACTTCCGATTTTATCAAGAAAACAAAAAACTTTGTAGAGAAAGACGTACAAATCACACATAAATGACATATTTCATAAACGACATAACCTAAATTTTGAACAATTATCACCAGAACTTTGACATTCTAAAGGGCACATTTTGAAATAAACTTCAAGATTCCCATACATATCTTCCTCATAAAACTTTCTAAACCAATCAAATTGTAGCAAAACATACCGGGGTTTCTGCTTTAGTTACAGGTGGAGAATATTCAGGTTCACCAGGCTCAGCAAAATTTTCCACAAATTGAGCAATCCCTGCCAAACAAAAAAAAAAAAAAAAAAAAAAAAAACGTCTAAAAAAACCTAGAGAGAGAGAGAGAGAGAGAGAGAGAGAGAGAGAGAGAGAGAGAGACCAACTCTCCTCCTCTCTCGCTATTGATTTGAAAAAGAGATGAGAGAGAGAGAGAGAGAGAGTCCAGCTCTTCCCCTCTCCCGTCCTTCCTTTTAAAAGATGTTATGAACTAAAGCTAGTGAACTATTCTACAAAAGACCCTTAGCTTCTACTTGAGGATAAAAAAATGCCAAGATTTAAAAAAAAAAAAACAGAAAACAAAACAACAAAACCAACAAAATAAGAAAAAATGATTCTCCAAATAACAAAAAAAAAATGCCAGGAATTACCTTGATATGCAGGCAGCTTTCGCTTTTCAATTGGCGGTTTGTGGTCCAGAGGAGGTCGAGGCTCGAAAAGCTTCAGGAGAGGAGCAGTCAACCCCGTTTGATGGCTTTGTCCAATCTGATGAGCGAATCATTAAAATCACAGAGGGGAGAGTGAGAGAGGGATGGAGTAAGATAGAAAAGGTTAAATTTGGCTGTGTAATATCTAAATAAGGTTCTAGTTGATTTAGGGGGATTTAGCAGAAAAGAATCCTCCATCTCCCTTGAAATTATGTTTAGGAAACTTCAGCCGATACGAGGAATATAAGCAACTAAAAAGAAAAAAAAGTTTGCAATTTTCTACCCATCCTATGATTTCAGTGAATTTGAAACACATAATTTTGAAAAATATACAAACACATATATATGTGTATATATACATATAGATGTGTGTGTATGTGTGTGTATATATATACATATACACACGTGTGCTTGTGTGTGTGTGTGTGTGTGTGTATACATAATATACACACATAAAATATTATTTGTCTATACACAAATGTACATGTGTATATATATATAT
>JBBHKE010000445.1:0-36955 GCA_037447655.1 Zygnema cylindricum | reverse complement strand
GAGTAGTACGATTTATCGTACTTCACGAAACTAATACAGCGCATTTGTTTTGTCGGCGAAACAAATACCGCCCACATATTTTCGACGCGGAGAATTAAATGCTGGATTTAATCGACGGCCATGGTACAAGCCGAGATTCCGGAATGGCCGCCTTTGCGTTTTGTGACGCCGCCACTCCGGATGACACGTGGAAATGCGCTGGAGGATTGCGGAATCTCCGGAGCGCAAGATAACAAGTGTGGATGTGACATTTGTCACCTGTATAGTCCTGTCGTATAATTTCCGTACAGAAAGTACTTCGGCGCCTGTACTTTTATGTACGCTACGGTTTTGTGATTGGCCTCGTACTTCAGTAGAAGGGGTTTAGAGAGGGACTTGAACTTAGAATATTTCTGGTAGGTAGATGCCTCTTCAGAGAGCACCTTGTATAAATGGCAAACTTTGGCCAGCCATAACTATCAACTCAATTGACCAGATTAAGTGATTCTTGTTGCTGCGGACTCAGAGAAGTTTAGGCTACACAGGGGTGTAGTCAGTCAGAGTCTTTGCCTGCCTTGGTGGCTGCATTTCTTAGGGAAAGTCAAAGTGGGTGAATGTGTCCAAATCTCATATTCTAATTTGCATTCTGTGGTGGAACTAAGCACACAAAAAGTGTTATTTCACAAGGGTGATGCTATATTGGGGTTCTGATTGTCAAGGGGTCAGTCATTTGGGTTTATATCAAGTTGGAGTCGACACTATCTAGATTAGCTTCCTTTAAACCTGCAAATTCTGTGTGGCAATGGAGCCCATAAAATTTCAGGTTATGGGCCCACCATCTAGGGTGCCTATGTTCGATGGAACAGACTTCACTTATAGGGAGTTTACATTGGAGGGATTGCTTTTCGAGAAGCACTTATGGGGAATTGTTTCGGGACAAGTGAGGTGTCCGCCACCGGGCTTTGGAGGAGCTCACTATGGAGAATCATTTGGGGCTGCCCAGAAAACCAACCGGAGTTCAGATGCAACGGAAGGTGAAGGGAAAATCATTACCGTGGAAGGGGAAATAGGGGAGAAGGATAAAGGGATACTTATGGTGAGGGGAGCTAGGCTCTAAGCCACGGTTCCACTTGTGGGGGTTATAACTGAACCAAAAACTGAAGAAAATCATAGGAAAATTTGGGAATATAAAAACACTATAGCAAAACATCTCATACTTAGATATGTGTCTAAGTCCATAGCTATCACTCTTTTAAGTATAACTAAGTCTTCGGAAATTTGGGAAACACTAATTCAAATTTATAAGAGTGAGACTATATAGAGGCAGCAATTAGTAAAATAGGAAATAGAGGCCTATGTTTATAAAGGCGGTAGCATGATAAAGTTTTGCAATGATATTCCTGCGTTATATGTTGAGCTAGCTAGTGCGAGATATGTAGAAGCTGAGGAGAGGAAGATTAATACACTAATCATGAAGCTCCCAGATAAGTACGAAGACATCATTTACCGTATGCAAGGAATGGATGTCTCGTCATAGACTTGGAGCATTACTATGGGGATAATTCTTGTGAGGGAAAGCACTCTAGAGCTTCGTAGGGGAAGTGAAAGGGTGATTGTATTTACAGCTGGTGGTGACTGGCGAAAGCGTGATGTGAGGAACGGCGGTGACGAGCGGAAGCGTGATAAGGGGAAGAAAGACAAAGGTAAACCTTATCGGAACTTCAGTGGAAAGAGAGGGAGAGGAAAAGAAAGGGAAGCTTTGAAAAAAGGGGTTTGCTTTGCTTGTAGGAAACCGGGTCACTATATAGAGGAGTGTCCTTGTTTGGAAGAACTTAAAAGTTGGTATGTGAATGAGGAGGAAGAAGGGGAAGAGGAGAAAGAGGATGAAGAAATCTTAGATCTTCTTCATATTGGTAGAATGGAGAAGAGAGAAAAGTACACAGAAATTCCACGAAGGCAACAGTGTGCTTTTGGAGGTATAAGGGAAGTAAAGAGAGAGGAGGTACTAGAGGATGTTGAGGAGTGTAAAGTGTATGACTTATAAATGAGAGAGTCAGATCTAGGACCCATAAGTGAAAACGGGAAAAATAAAATTAATGAGTATAATTTTATAGGTTTTTTGGAATTAGAAAATTGGTCAGAAAGGGAGACTTCAACGGATTCCGAAGAAAGGGGAGAAGTGAAACTAGAAACGGTTTTAAAGGATAAGGGAGAAGAGGAATATTTAATGAAAGGTTTAGCGGAGGATAAATATTTATTGGGAATAAATTTAGAAAGAGAGAGTGGAAAGAAATCCATGGGAGAGAGTGAGGAAAGTTCAATTTTTTCGGGTAATGGTTTGACATCACTATAGGGAGTGATGGCATTTATGAAGGTGTGCTTGTAAAAGGGTTAGCACCTGGGCATGTGTTGCAGATTGGAGATGGGGCTCGCTGTTTGAATTGCAAAAGGGAAATCGGATTTAGTGTGGATGGAAAAGAGATAAGATGGATAAAATCTTTTCTCAGATTTATGAAAAGTGGGATGCTAAATAAAATGTGTAATGCAATTATTTCGGTTCATCTAATGCACTGTTTCAAGGATGAGAGTATTTTCTTAAATTTTTATGAAAAGAAAAGGAAAAAAAAATAAAAAGAGAAAGAGGGAAAGAGAGTGTGTGTTTATTTGTGTGAGGGAGTCGAAAGGGAAATAGACTAGAAAATAAGGGGAGTGTTGATATTTGAGTATTTTCTAGGTCAGTATTATAATAGGGAAAATGTAGAGGCGGTCTACCTCTAACTCCCTTCACCAAGCCCCCACACTTGTTGTAGTCACTGAAGGCTGGGTAGGGTGATAGAGCCATGGCTGCCTAAATTTTTGTAGCACACAGTTAGCAGAAAATAGATGGGTTTACTAAAACTATTGACGGACCCAGGAATAGATCCTGGTACTTGCCGTCCATCAACATAGCCGTTAGCTTTGTCCGTTTAGTCTAGGACTAGTGCTAGGACGTATGCGGTTTGATAACTATATAAATCTGTACGCGTAGACGAATTCATTTAACGGCGCGAATAGATTCTTAGCACATAGATACAATTTAGAGTAGTACGATTTATCGTACTTCACGAAACTAATACAGCGCATTTGTTTTGTCGGCGAAACAAATACCGCCCACATATTTTCGACGCGGAGAATTAAATGCTGGATTTAATCGACGGCCATGGTACGAGCCGAGATTCCGAAATGGCCGCCTTGGCGTTTTGTGACGCCGACACTCCGGATGACACGTGGAAATGCGCTGGAGGATTGCGGAATCTCCGGAGCGCAAGATAACAAGTTTGGATGTGACATTTGTCACCTGTATGGTCCTGTCGTACAGTTTCCGTACAGAAAGTACTCCGACGCCTGTACTTTTATGTACGGTACAGTCCTGTGATTGGCCTCGTACTTCAGTAGAAGGGGTTTAGAAAGGGACTAGAACTTAGAATATTTCTGGTAGGTAGATGCCTCTCCCAGAGAGCACCTTGTATAAATGGCAAACTTTGGCCAGCCATAACTATTAAATCAGTTGACCAAATTCAATGATTCTTGTTGCTGCGGACTCAGGGGAGTCCAAGCTACACAGAGATGTAGTCGATGAGAGCCTTTGCCTGCCTTGGTAGCTGCATTTCTTAGGGAAAGTCAAAGTGGGTGAATGTGTCCAAATCTCATATTCTAACTTTGCATTCTGTGGTGGAACTGAGCACACAGAAAGTGTTATTTCACAAGGGTGAATTTATATTGGGGTTCTGATTGTCAAAGGGTCAGTCAATTGGGTTTATATCAAGTTGGAGTAGGCACTATCCAGATTAGCGTCCTTTAGACCTGCGAATTTTGTGTGGCAATGGAGCCCATAGAATTTCAAAGGTTTCTTCATAATCTTTTTCTTCTTTCTGAGTATAACCTTTAGCGACTAACCTAGCCTTATATCTTTCAATGGTATTATATGGGCTTACTTTAAGCTTAAAAACCCAGTTACATCAAATCGGTTTTCTTTCCGGTGGACAATCTACCAACTCCCATGTATTCGCTCTCATGATTGAGGCCATTTTTTCATTAATGGTAGTGATCTACCGTCTGCTTTCTGTGGTATTTATGGCCTCTAAGTATGTCTGAGGTTCTTTTGGGTGAGACATCTTTGTGAGTTTGTTATTTATATGTCTTTCTTAAAGTCGTTTACTACTTCTTTTTCCTCCTTCAAAATCAAACGCCGGTAAAGAAGGCATCTTCGGGTTTCGGTTAGGAAGATTTTCATCTCCCCTATCTTCCAATTCCGGTGTTTGATCAAGTTTCTCATTGGTTTCCACTTCGAATCGTGGTGTTACCTCGGATGTTGTCATTTCGTCCTTCTCCTTTGGCACATATGCAGATTTTTCCTTCTCCCCGTCTTCTTTCTCTTTATTTCCCAAGTCAAAGTCAGAATACTGACCCGATTCAAATCTTATTTTGACTTTTTTGTTATATTTGAATGGATCAATAAACTTTAGTTCATTCATCACCACTATGTGTTTTACCAAAATCATATCTCTCTTTTTCAAGTCATACACTTGATATCCTTTTGTGTTCTCATCATATCCTACAAGATATCATGGTTTCCCTCTTCCCTCCAACTTCCCTTTAGTCTTATCGTAATCTAAACTGTAGACTTGACTTCCAAACAATCTCAAACTAGACAAATCAGGTTTTCTTTCCGTCCACCTTTCATACGAAAGTTCCTCTTTCTTTGCCGAAGTTAACACTCTATTTTAAATGAAGTTAGCATAGTTCATAGACTCAGCCCAAAACTAAAATCGTATTCATTTATTAGATAGCATACTTCTGGACATATCTCATAAAGTTCTATTCACTCTTTTTGCTACTCCATTTTGTTTCGGATTATTATGAACGGTTTTCTCATGATGGATTCTTTTTTTTTTAAGAAATTCTTTAAATTCTTTTTAGGTGTATTCTTTCCCATTATCACTTCTTATCTCTTTTATTGAGGTTTCATGTAATTTTTCACTCTATACTTTGTATTATTTGAAACATCTTAGTACCTCTGACTCATGTCTAACAAAATATACCTCAGTGTATCTAGACCAATTATATGTAATGGTTAGCATCCATCTTTTCCCCCCATGTGAAGCATACCTAGCTGGTCTTCAAACATCAATGTGAATTAAATGTAATACTTTCTCTCTTCTAAATGTGGATGCCTTTGGAAATGGAAGTCTATGAATCTTCCATTGGGCACATCCACTACAATCATCTGAGGTCTCATCATCTCCAAACTCAATTCAATCCACTATATTTTTTTCTTCATTTTGTTTAATCTATCTAGATTCACATGCCCTAACCTCTTTTGCCAAAGCATCATTTCACTTCCACACGAGTAGAGAACACCTATTTCATTGCAAAGTACAATTTTGAACATTCCTTGACTATTGTTTTCAGCTATGAAATAAACCTCATTATCAAAGCTAGCTGTGAAGATATCTTTCTTAGTTCCGATTTCGAATTTTTTTTCATCTAGAATAGTTGTAGAGACTAGATTCTTGCTAAGCTGTGGAATGTAATGAACATCTGAGAGTGTTACGATTGAAGCCTTTCCATCAACCACAAATTTTAAATCAACCGATCCAACAAGACTTGTGGTTTCTACTCTACCATCTCCATACTCTATCTCAACTGTTGGAATTTTTCTTATTTTAGTAAACCACCTGTTATCTTTGCACATATGCATTGAGGCCCTTGAGTCTATGATCCATCCATCTCAGGTGAATCCCTCTTACCTCCGAAAGCACACTTTTGTCTCCGTAGAATGTCTGCATGCTTCTCAGTGGTTTTTGGTTTAAGAAGAAGCTCCTCAAGCTCTTCTTCCGGTTTAGTTACCTCATTTTCTTCCCCGTCATGAACTTAAGTCTGAAAAACCTTTTTATTTCCTCCATCTCTTGAGGAACCTTGTCCATATTTCGTTTGGAGATCTGCAAGCTTGACACAATCTGCTATATAATGTCACGGTTTCTTGCAGAAGTGACATAGTCCACCTCGAGGAGTAACTCTCCCCTGTCGATCAAATCTACCACCTCTTTGTCCTTTTCCTCCAAAGTTTCGATAGGGATACTTTCCCTTTTCCTCATCACCCTTTCGCCAATCAGATCCTGCAGCGAATGCTTTAACACTCAGACTTCCTCTCTTAAGTTCTATGGTGCTCTCTTTCACAAAAATCATCCCTAATGTATCATCCCAATTCCAATTGCTATATCCTAGATCTTGCAACCGATTAATGATATTCTCATACTATTCAGGTAGTTTCATTATCATTGTCTTTACTCTTTGTCTCTCAGACCATGAGTTACCTGCGCTCCCTAGTTCTCCAAAAAATGCTCCTAAGTCATTTCAATAATCATTTATACTTCCTCCCTTGTAACTATAAGCTGAAATCTTATTTTGTACCAGCTGTTGTTGTTGCAATGACCCACTCTTATATTTGTTTACTAAAGATACCCAAATTTGAGAGGAAGATCTAACATGCATAAGGGGAATGTCAATACCCTTCACGACACTTTTGAGAGTTAAGAACTTAGCCACCTTGTTCTTGTAGTTCCAATTTTCATATTCTGACCGTTCGATCTGACTCCCTATCACCATTGCTGGTGGTGTTGCTGCCGGTATCGTCCTTGACAATGGAGTCTCTCGAAAAGCAACTCCTCTGTTTTCTCCTTCCATGATTATTTACTCCACTTCTGAAACTCTGAGACCTCCATAAGTCCTCAGAGTGGACAGCTTCCAAGAAGCCTCTAGGATAATCCTAACCCCTTTGTGTTTAAGCAAAAATAACTGCCACCCTGGCAGACAAATACTCTGACCACCTTCACCCCTCTGAAGGCAAGACTCCCCTGAGTCGATAGCAAAAAGAATCTCTGAATTTGCTTCCTCGAGCAGTAAGTTATGGAGGGTCAAAGGTGACCTTTTGTACAGAAGCTCTCTGGGAGAGAGGTTCCTATCTTCTAATTTTTCTAAGTCCTATCTCTCTTACAGACTCTATCTACTGATGTACGGAACCAATCAGAATACAGCCTGTACGCAAAAGTACAGCTGCCAGTGTACTTTATGTACGGACATTGTACAACATGGCCTAAATGTCCACACGTGGAATATCCGGATTCGCTCCTTTAATCCTCGAAGATGCCGCGCTCCAATGTAACATCGCCACATGTCATCCGATGTTGCGATGCCCACAAACCGCGGAATTCTTCTTCCGCGATCTCGGCGCTAATTCCGACTGTCCGATTAAACTCGCATTTGATCGTAGCCGTAATAAATACATGCGCGGTATTTATTTCGCTTACGAAATAATTGCGCGGTATTGATTTCTTATTCGTACCGCAATTCGTACTTTTACACTACCATATCTATGTATCCTGTTAACAGTTATAGTTAAATGATTTATCTTACGTGTAAATGTTTAAATCATTATCGTACTATATACTATGTAATACTACTTCTAGATTTAACGGCTAAGGCTACCGGCTATCTACTCTCTGACGGCCGGCAGGTATCAGGATCAAATCCTGTCGCCGGCACATACCTTTTAGTAATTAATCCCTTGACTAAAAGAAGTTTCCCATAAACCTCAGGATAGCCTAGGTAGCCATGGCTCTAGCTTCCTCTCCAATTTCTCAGTGACTGCGACAAGTTAGAGAGTTGGAGAGAGAAGTTAGAGGTAGACTGCCTCGGCTTCTTTATTTCTATTCAGACCTAGAAAATACTTTAAAACCATTAATTTCTACATTAACAACCCTAAAATCCCCTTAAATATCCAAAAAAAATACAAAAATATACGCAACCTATGCGTCGTAAGAGTAAAATAAATGTAAGGTTGTTGTACTGAAATATATGCGGATGTACGAAAATGTACCCTAACAACCTTAAAATGCCCATTAATTAACCTTAAGAAACGCGAAAATATACGAACCTCGTAACAGGTAAATGGATAAAAACTGTACCGGTAGAAAAATCGGGTACGCATTAAATTAATGTTTCAAAATCTTTAGATGCTAAATGCTTCTATTATTCGTTCGTGTGTTTCGTACGTAATATCTGAATCGAACAAGTATTGTTATAAGAGAGAATTACGAATCTATCACGGCTCGTATAGGTAGGAAAAACCCATACGAAAAGTCACTAGCGAGCTATATTTTGAAATCAACAAATCTTGGCGATAAGGTGTTTTGTAGGCGATTAAGGTTGTTGACTAATAGAGAGTACAATAGTACGGCCGTACAGTCGATCCCCCGAACGAGAGACCAAAAATGGAAACCTATGGTGAAATTATCATTAAACATTTTTATCCGCTACACTTTGTTGTTGTTGTGCGTCGGACAATATGAAGCGCGGATGGTGTCAAGGTTAGTAAGGCAAACTGGATAAAAAGGCAAAGGGATCCGTGTAGTGACATCTTTGTTGTCAAAAGTATCGGTTGGAAAGTGATGCTCAGCGACTTTCATAACGAAACCATGTTTGTGTAAATTTTGTTAGTAAAATCGCATAAATATTCGAGTCTAATTGGTTAGGTTCACAAGTAATCTTATAAATGTAAATCGTTAGTCACGTGTCAAGGTGAAATGCGATTTGAAACCAAAGCTTGGGCCGTATAAGTCATTGTCATTTATAGAGAAATCATTTGTGCCCTTGTACCCTTTGGCCACATCCTAAATTTGTGTTTGTGTATCGAGAGCCTCTTGTCGATATTAGATATCTGCCTATTTTACCTATCCATAGTCGATTTATCGTCTTTCAATATCGACAAGGCTAACATCGCGAAGGAATTTACTATTGCGATACCACCATACATTGGTCTACGAAAAAAAGAGTGAACATCCCCCACTAGTGCCCTCGTGGTCCCCTATTGCTTTATGTAAATTCAATTTCGTGCGGCTAACTTTTTTACTGAAGCTGTACAGACACCTGCCTCCAACTTAATACATGACGCTAATTTTTGTTGGTATTGGAGCAGTATACAAGGCCCTCTAATCGTTCGATATTCAATGTATCTTATAACTCAAGGGAATATTATGAGCATATGAGGCTTATAACTTAGGTCCCTTACACTTTTTGTACGATGTTTTGGTAGTAAAGCTGTACAAACCCCCTACCAAATTTGTCGCGCTAGTTTTTGTTGGTCCTTTATCGACATATCGTGCGTCATGCTGATTCACTATTTGATAAATCGAATATACTGTTTATCGCGGTAAGAATTATCGCGACACAAGACGTTACGGTTCATATAACCTACCTTTAAACTTGCAAGAACAATTTCACGTCATAATCCCCTATTGTTTATTGAGTTTCTTTGTATAAACCTCACCCACTTTCGAGTGTGACGTCGTTACGCGACACTTTTTATGTTATCTTTCAATAAAATAAACAATTAGAGTACGGAATGCCATGTTTTGCATAGTACTCTGTGGATACCTCTTGAACTACAGAGTGAATCGCTATTAGCGTTAAAAAGTAGTTACAACAATTAGTGTTATTAATCTAATTTGGGTTTAAGGACCTTTGTTATGAAAACATTTACTCTAGTTTATACATAACTCTAATTTGGGTACATTTTTCCCATAGTGTAGCCGGTATAGCTTGTGTTCACATAGTCGACGTTTGAACATGTGAGAAGAGGTTTGCGTGATTTCTCCCTGTCCTTGTCACTGGGAATCATGTTCGAATGCGCTTTTTCGTGTCTACTACGCACTCGCTTTCAGGTGTCGACGCCTCCCAAGTTTGAGTGCGCTTTTTCGTGTCTACACACTCACTTCACGTGTCGACGCCTTTATCTAACACTCTTTCTGTACGATTGTACGAAATAACGAGGAACTCAAGTACAGACACACATTTCGCACACTATGGTGTTTAAAAATTATCCAAATTAGTGTTATTAACGCTAATTAAATAGTACCTATATTAACGTAAAAAACAACTAGAGTTATTAATCCTATTTTAGGTCCGAGGGTCAAAACTCGGAGGAGCCTAATTAGCGTTATTAACGCTAATAGTAATTCACGGTGTTAGTTGTAATCCAAAATAATTAGTTGTGTCTACATTAGCAAAAAATATAAAATAGTGGTTTGAATTAGATTTTGGTCTCAATGGTGGTAATCTATGGGCACCGAAACAAAATTAATAGCGATTCGTGTTGTGCTTTACATGTACTATTATTTACACCTGCTAATTTGTACAAAACAGAAAGATTTACTGTACGACGTCGTCTCTTGCATGTTAAAAAAACTTGTGAGAAAAAAAACTTCGTTGACATAGAAGATTCACCTCCGTCGACCTATTTTTTCCAAAAACATATCGCAGCATGTTCCGACAAGTGTCTCCCCACACTGGTAGCCACTAACCAGCCATTACCAGAACCGTAGTCGTATTAGACATTGGAGGGAGGTCCTATTTGGCAGGCGGCGGACCTTCGAGGAGGATTTTGCCCTGGCAATGTAAATCCCTCCTAGTTAGGGTATGGTTACACAGACGAAAAGTGAGGTTTAATACATAATTTTGTACTTGCCCGTACCATGCGTACTATATTTTCGTGAGTTTCTTGAAAACAACATTACAAAAAATAAGATTACGATTCTCCAATTATCTAGGAGAAGACGTCGACAGTCTGATTAAACAATGGTCTTCATCTGCGAAGCAATCGCTCCATACGCCTCTGTATTGGTGAACCCACCTCGCGGAGGTGGGTTCACCAATACATAACTAGTCAATTCGCTACACATGGAAGATACACACGGTTGTCGATGAAAAATGAAATTTTTCACACGTCCCCAAAGTCACGTGCTTTCAGACAAGGTGACAGTAAAATCTTTGCCGAAAATAAAAATTGTTTTTTCCTGAAAGTCAGCAGAGTGTAGGAGATCTCTGAGGTACATTTACGCGGTACACTTGCAAAGTACAAGTACGAAATACGCAAGTACGGATTTGTATACGAAAATGGTCGGTTTCCAAATCTTTGCGATTTTTTAGATTTGATCGTCGACTTACGTGGAGCCATTCAAATCGGAACACGTATGTAAAAACTTATTTACAAACGATACGCGATGTAACCGAGGCCTCTCTAATATATGAATTTTGTTGTCCGTACTATTACAGAGACCTCCTGATGTAACCATGCCCTTATTGATAAGGACAAAAAATATCGCGCGAACCGTGGAGAATTTTTTTTTAGGAGTCTCCTCGCAGATTAGGTAAGATGGACAAAAAAAACAAAATGTTCATACTTAAAGCGTTCTCATATAGAGCATTCGCTACAAATATAGTCACGCGCGTCACATGAGAACATGTAAATCGCGATCGTGACTCAAAATATCTACGTAAATTAAGTAGCGTTCACATTTTAAACATTACCATTTAATCCGTCAAACAACTAAGTCGCGCGTCACGTGAGAACACTTAACCTTTGGCATTAAAAAAATAAAAAAATAAGCCTCTCGTCATGTGAGAACACTTCAAATATGACATTAAAAACAAAACAAAAAATACAATCATATTGTCGTCCTTGGGCGCTATAGTCGATTTTTTTTTAGTACGCTACGTGAAATGAGGATCATACGCGGAGAGTATAAATATATCCTACAACCATCATTGAACGAGTATTTTGAAAGGAGGAGAAGGTATTCTAAAAGCGGAGAAGTTATGTTATATTCAAATTTTAAAAATTTTAAGACAAATCCGCATGTACGATTTACTTACTCCAAAATGTGACGTTATTTATCAATTTTTGTACGGTCGAAAGCGAAATTCCGTACTTTTCAATGTAGATTAACTCTCCTGGCTGATGTCTGTACGTGGTAAAATTTAATTCCATACTCTCTATGGTAGATTACCTCTTTGCGCGAATTCCGTACGCTTCGTACTCTCCAATGTACGTTGACTTTCCGCGCGAATTTCGTACGCTTAAATGTGAATAAACTTTTTTTCAGTATGAATCGCAAATGATTACGTTTCAAATTGTATTGTTTTAAATGTAAGTAAATACGGGCGTACGTTAATCTATTTATTACGTACGCTTTAACCATAGGTTTTTATTAGCGTTTTAAAGTATCTAGTGTTAAACCCTACAGCTAAACTTTACAGCGTAACCTTAAATCCTCAGCCTAACCCTAAATCCTACAGCTTAACTCTAAATCCTACAGCTTAACCCTAAATCCTACTTCCTAACCCTAAATCCTACAGCCTAACCCTAAATCTTACAGCCCAACCCTTAACTTACAATTTTGTATTTTCGTTTTTGTTTGTTTTTTTTTTAGTTTACCCTTTTTATTGCTTTACTTGTTTTTCTTTCATCACTTTTATTTTAAATTAAACTTTTTAAAGGTTTTTCTTTTTATTTTCTTTTTATTATGTTTGTTTTTTTTCTTCTTCATATTTTTTTTCTTTTCAATGTTTTTTTGGCGTAAGGGAATTTTCCAATTTTTTTACCTTGTATTGTCTCATGGCTCGCATTTGGAAACTGTCAAAAAATTGTTCATTTGGAAGGTGAAAATAACAATGTAGGAATAAAAACCCCCCCACAATATAGTGAGTCAGATCGAGCACGGATCATCAGAGATACATTAAATCAACGTAACCCAAACACAACACAAGCTTATCAAGTAGGTTTAAATCAGTATGATTTTTTTTGGAGTGCACAAGTGCACCCAAATGTAGCTATTACACCTGATGGGGTTATTAGACTACTAGAGAATAACAAAATTAGAAGCTATACCACACTGATACAATGGGTGAAAGGACTTCAAGACTCATATAAAACGCAATTAGCCATAAAAGGAGGGGGGGTGAAAACCTTAGAGACAACAATATCATCCAAAAACTTTTACAAGAGTCTAAAAAAAACACATCAATTTTTTAAAAAATAAACCATGAAGACCGTCGGAAGGCATACGAGAAGCGTATTCTCTCGAAGATTACAAAGGGTTTTCAACATTCTGGTTGGAGTTGGCCGATGGAAAGCACAAATAAAAAAAGTTGGGGTTGGAACCATACACCAACATTTAAGTGAGGTATGTATCGATAAAAGTCCTAAATCTTATATTTCATTTTTTCGATTCATGTAGTTTTTTACTTTACACTTTATTTTATTAGGTGCATTTCTTTTCAGATTCTTATCCGATTTTATTGTTTTAGGGTTTGGATTCTTTTTTTAACTTCATATTATATTTTGTTTAGCATGTGTTTTAGAGATTATGCAAGTTTTTAGGGGTTAACTCCAAAGTCTATTTAAAACGGGGACGAAAGTTTTATGCGATTTTTGTTATTTTGGGAGGATGTATACATTCTTTTAAAATAAAGCTCCCATTGTGTTTGTAACATTGTAATTTTTTTTTGTTTGCGTTGTTTTATCTTTTTTTTTTTTGTGATGTAATTATTGTTTTTGGGAGAAAAGGTGCATTTTTTTTAAAGAGATTTCACATTATATTTGTAACATTGTCATTTTTTGTCTCTTTTTTGTTTTGTTTTTTATTTTTGAAGGAGTCAATTTATCATGAACCACGCGTGTCTCAGTTTGGCGATGATTCCAAAAATTGATTCCAAAAATGTTCCGCTAGCGGATGTTTTTTCGTATGATCTTCCTTATCTTGGGCCGGATAAGGGTTGTGTTTTGGCAATGGTTATTAAAAATGGGAAAACTAATGTGGTAAGTAATCTATAAAACTGGAGCTTTAACGAAATGTGTGTTTTTGTAATGTTTTGTAGATAACCCTTGTGTTTTGGCAATGGTAACAAGAAATGAGAAAACTAATGTGGTAAGTAATCTGTAAAACTAAAGCTTTAACGAAATGTGCATTTTTGTAATGTGTTGTACATACCCCTAAAAATAAATTTTACTATTTGTTTGGGGTTTTTTTTATTGTATCTTTTATCCGCAGAATGGCCGTGCATAATTTATCAGATGCATGCGTCACTTGGACTTTCTTATTTGTCCAGTAGGTGCTATGGCCCAACAGATTTTTTGGAGGTGGGAATTCGCTACAAATAAAAACGCAGTTCCCAAATTTACGACGAAACAAACTTGGTATGGGGAACCCTTCACGAAAGGGAGAGTTTTAGCGAAAGATGAAAAAGGAGAAAAAACTCCGTTCATACAGCCTCTCTGTTATAATACACAGTTTCAGTACATAAAAAAAACATTCAAAACAAAAAATATTTCCTTATCACATAAAACCTATGCTGGACGTGGCCAAGGAGCGACAATGTTGGCAACAGGAGGGTGCGTTTTTGTAAACTTATCATTTGATTTTTATCATGCATTTATTTTAAATAATCAAGTTTTGTTATGTATGTTCTAATTTTCCAAATTTGATTTTTCTTTATGGTAAATATTTCAGTGCTGATCGAGAAGCCATCAAAGTGATGGGACGTTGGACGTCTGACCATTTTTCGTATTCGTATGTCACGGATTTGTTGATCGAGAAGCCATCAAAGTGATGGGACGTTGGACGTCTGACCATTTTTCGTATTCGTATGTCACGGATTTGTTGATCGAGAAGCCATCAAAGTGATGGGACGTTGGAAGTCTGACCATTTTTCGTATTCGTATATCACGGATTTGCCAACAGACATTCTACTTCAAGCTTCCGGCCACGAAAACAACACCAGAAAATATTTTTTACCTCGTTCCAAAGGTGAATTCCCCTACTACTCTTTGTAATATGTTGTGGCCGTGGGTCAAAACCGCATATGCTGAGCAGCCAACGGTATGTTTAAAACAACTCTCACCATTTATATCACTAAATTTTGTGTTAAGTAATATTTTGTGTTTTATGTTCGTCACATTTTCTTTATGTTATTCCATTTTTCTGTTATATATATTGGTTTTTGTTCTACTTTTTGACTTTTTTTTTGTTTTTTTTTTTTTTTTTTTTTTTTTTTTTTTTTTTTTTTTTTTTTTTTTTGTTTTTTGAATTATTTTTTTATTTTTTCAATTGTATTTCTTGCTTTCATGTTGTTTTTTATAAATATTTTTTGGTTTTTTTTTCTTTTAATTGTTTTTTTTTCTTTCATTTTCTCTCTTTCCCCCTACCTCTTTTTTTATTTATTTCTTTTTTTTCTCTCTTAGTCACATTCTTTTATTTTGTATTCAATGATTTTTTTTTTTTGTCTTATACTTAATGAATTACTTTTCTATTAAAACATACAAATATTATTTTGTGCAAAAAAATGCTCGAGCTTCTTAATCTGAACGAGATTTAAGCGCTCAAAATTTCCTTCACACCATGTTATGGCGTAAAACAATGTTTTTACAAGACAATGTTTTTTTCCAAGATTTATTTCCCGATCTTCCTATATTCAAGCACAAACTCTTCCAATCTCTTTTGTGGACGTCGTTCAAAGGTGAAGTCAAAAAAACGTGTTTTGAACCATAAGTCATGTGGGCTTCAATTGCTGATGTCGAAACAAATGTGTCGATTACGATCTCACATGTGGGAAAATCAGTTGATTCGCTATTTATGTGGAGTCAAACTTGTGGAAGAAAGATTGATTTTATTGGAGAGGAAATGTGTTATTTAAAAGAGACACTTTCAAGTTTCAAAATGAAAATGTGCAACATATATGAGAAGTTAACCCATATAATGCACTTGATGAACGGTCACAGAGATAACTTGCATGAAACACAACCCTGTGAAAATCAAAATAGATCAACAGAAAATGAATCAGTTATGGGAATTGGGACTCCTGAACGTAATCTTCCTCGAAGTGAAGACGAAGAAAACATGAAACCCCTGTAGAAACGACAAGAACAACTAAAAAATTTCCACGTCCTGTTCCATCACAAGAAAACTCAAATCAAGTTTCGTTGATGACACAAATTGGAGCTCGACTACACATGGTAAAAGATGTGTGGAAAGCATACCATGATGGTATAGGTGGACTTCCTTCCATCCCGCAGTTGGAATCAAGTGGAAATAGTTGGAGGATAGGAGAATCTCGGAAGTTTTATAATTGGAATGTCATCTTGGTAGAAGTTGGTAGATTAGCAAAGGAAAATAAGGTAACATTAAGTACGGCATTGGACAGGTTGCAAGATCGCCAATTTGTGAACAAATGGAGTTTGCGCGACATATCAAGTAGATTAGCGAATGAAAACAAAAAAAACTAAAATGAAATTTGTGGGACTTTTTTGGCACTTGTTATAAATGTGTTTTTGAATCTTTTTAAACTTTGTAGAAACATATAATGTTTATTTAGGCTGATTTTTTTATAAATTCAAACTCGCGTAATAAATTTGCTTATAGTTTTATTAGTTTCGGCCCATTACATGTTTATATTTTATTGTTTTTATTTATTCTATTTAATACAAACCCTAAAATTGCATAACTTTTTTTTAATTTGATAAAGAAAGACGTGTAACCTTTAATGTTGTCGAAGTTAATGTTTTTTGTATTATATTTCACAAAATATTCATTTTAATTAGTATTCACAAAATAAATGATTTAATATTTGCTGCCCAATGTGTTTTCATCATTAAGTTGGATATCGTGTACACACATACACTAATTCTTCATGTATATAATTTTATTTTCGTTATTTTTATCAACAATTACGTTAGGCTAAAAAAAATTAGTTAATGTTTTTTGGTTTATATAACATATAACTCAACACAAACAAAAATATAGTTTATATTTCATCGTCGATTAAAAATGCAGTCGTTGTGTTTATCAAACTTAATAAACTTGAAAAATTGTAAGATAGAAAAACGATAACATCGATCGTGGGGGAAAAATTTGTTATATTTTTTGTTTTTTGATATTACAAAACAAAACAAAACAAAAACAAGGACTAAGAGCTCTCATCCCTTATTTGGTTTTTTTTTGGTATACGTGCCTTTTGTCGAATATCTAATTGGATATTTCATTTTTTGTATTAACAATTACGTTAGATAAAAAAGTTTTAGTTAATGTATTTGGTATATACAACAAACTATAACGTAAAACAAACCAAATACAGTTTCTCTATTATAGTCGATAAAAAATGATGTCGATAGATTTGTCAAACTTAATAGGTTTGAAACGCTGTAAGATACAAAAATCGTAACATCTATCGTGGGAGTAAAATTCTTACAATTTTTCCTTTTATGATACTATGAGAGAAAATAAAAGCAACGGCTAAATATTATCATCGTTTATTTGGTTTTTTATTTATAAATGCCTTTTGTCGAATACTTAATCGAATATTTCATTTTTTTTATCAACAATTGCGTTAGATCAAAAAGGTTTAGTTAATGTTTTTGGTTTATGTATAACAAACTATAACTTAACACAAACCAAATACAGTTTCTCTATTATGGTCGATTAAAAATGTAGTCGTTGTGTTTGTCAATCTTAATAGGTTTGAAACATTGTAAGATAGCAAAATCGATAGCATCGATCGTGGGAGTAAAATTTGTTCTAGTTTTCGTTTTGTGATATTATAAAACAAAACAAAAGCAACGACTAACTATTCTCATCGTTTATTTGGTTTTTTTTTTGTTATAAATGCCTTTTGTCCAAGATTTAATCGGATGGCCAATGTATTTATTTTTATATTTGTGTTATATTATATATAAATGTTGTATTATATTACAATTAATGCATTAGTATTCCGCAATTATAACAATATATTTGATTGAGCAACATTAAAAATATTTTGGCGACCAAAAAAATAATTAACTAAAACAGCCTTATGGGCGCTAAGTACCAACCGACCAGGCAACAACAAATTGAGTGATTAACTACTCTATTTTGAGTAGCAGCGTATCGAGGAGATCGACGATATAAGCATCGATTGTGGGAGTAAAATTTGTTCTATTTTTCGTTTTGTGATATTAAAAAACAAAATAAAATCAACGACTAACTATTCTCATCGTTTATTTGGTTTTTTTTTGTTTTAAATTCCTTTTGTCCAAGATTTAATCGGACGGCTAATGTTTTTTTATATATATTTGTGTTATATTATATATAAATTTTGTACTATATTACAATTAATGCATTAGTATTCCGCAACTATAACAACATATTTGATTGAGCAGCATTAAAAATATATTGGCGACCAAAAAATAATTAATTAAAACAGCCTTATGGCCACTAAAGACGAACCGACCAGCCACCGGCAAATTGAGTGATTAACAACTCTATTTTGAGTAGCACCGTATCAAGGAGATCGGCGATATAGGCGTAATGGTAACGTAGCGGCAATAAGGAGCACGTCTTATTTATTATTATGTTGTTTTTGGGACGCCTTCGTGCATTTGTTTTTATCATTTATTGATTTACTCGCGGCGTTTGGTTTTTATTATTTTTTGTTTTACTTGCGCTTAGACATCCCGCGCCGCGAAAGCGCATATTTATCCGTTTGCGTCCTCCCGCAAGACGTCATACACCGCCAGCTAAGACAGGTATACCTGGCCCGGGGACGTTTTCCCAGGCCAATTCAAAATGTGTCGAACCGACATCCGCGGGAGTTTCCGCAAGGTTATCCTACGGCCGACGTTACTCTCCTCAAGCCTCCACGAGTCTCCTCATTTCGAGTTGTACCGGCCGTCTGCCGCCGTTTGCTCTCCGCGCGAAGTAGTATACCGTTGAGTCTAAATTTGACTATCATTCAGTTGGACAACTTTGACTTTCAAAATATTGTTTCAACCGCTTAAAATTTTGCCGCGCTTGCAAACGTCGACCGTCATAATAAAATCAACATTTCACACGGCATGCCAAGGTTTACGGTAACAAAATTGTGGCAACCACATGTAAATAAAAGTGTTTCACAAAGTCAATTTTTGTCTTTACGTGAGCTCCAATGTGAGAGCACATGTTGGATTTTAACTTAGCCGCAAAATTGAAATGGCATCACGAATCCTAAATAGTGTGGCCTGCTTTGGTCGCGCGTGACGAATCACATTATTTTTATTTAGTGTCCTTGATATTTTTACGCTAGTCCGTTTTAAACTTTTAACGGTGGACAGTTTAATTCATTTCGTGCGATTTTATTCATCCGTACAAAACTTGTAATACTTTAAATTTGAAAGGTTTCGGATAGTGTCGTTTTTCAATTTGCGTCTAAGTTCAATGTACGATTCGGGATTACATTTCAATTTTGCGGCTAAGGGTGCGTCTCCATGTGCCAGAGTTAGGGCTTTTTAGGGTTGTTTTCTTGTAAAACTTAGAGCCGTACCGCGTAAGTTTCAATCGTACAAAAAAATAGAAGAAATGAAAAGTAATTTTTGCGTCATCATCGAATTTAAGATGTACTATGCTTTTGTCTTGTGTTCTTCGACCCACGGCCACGCCAAAAATTGTCATCTTCAAACTTTTCTTTAAAACATAGGGAATATGTGTTTTAAAACAAAGTATATTCGAAAAACAAATTGGAACACATATTCGCATGTGTAAATAATTTTACACAAATTTCAAACGAATTCAAGCAACGGCAAAAGGTACAGTATTTGTTATTTTTTGTCCGTTTGCTTCCATCAAAGTACAGAATTTGTTTTGTTTTGTCGCATTTCGTTCAGTACGAATTTTTCCATTCCAGGGGTCTGAAAATTCCAATGCCATTTGACGAAATTGTGAGAAATCTCTGAGGGCGCCCCATCAAGTCGCACACGCCCCCTCTCTCATGCAGCTTCGCAATTTTTTACAATTTGGTGCGCCATCACAAATTGTACTCTGTTGACAGCCATCACAGGCATTGTTGACATATACAATCGTCACGCTTTTAAGTGACAACTTGGTTTTGTACACATAGGGACACCCGAAATCCGGGTCCGCTGGATCTGCGTTAAAAAACAAAGTAAATTCTCTAAGTTACAAGTACATGGAGACGCACCCTAAGTTAAAATCCAACATGTGCTCTCACCGTGGAGCTCACGTAAAGACAGAAAGTGATTGTGTGCAACAATTATATTTACATGTGGTTGCCGTAGTTTTGTTACCGTAAACCTTGGTCGGCTGTGTGAAATGTTGATTTTTTTATGACGGTCGACGTTCGCAAGCGCGGAAAAATTTTAAGCGGTTGAAACAATATTTTGAAAGTCAAAGCTGTTCAACCGATTGACCATCAAATTTAGACTTAACGATACTTTACTTGTACCAATGTGTACTTCAAACATACAATTTTTGACAAAATGACGTAAGTGACTGTGCGCAACCAAAACAGTCACAACCATGATCAATTCCCTAAAAAAAATAAAAATTCTTGATTAAAAAATTTCAGGAAATACATGTAGTTTTGTCCGTATAATCGTACATGCGGGGCAAAATTGAACTTATAAAGTACATGTGGTTTTGTGCATCTCCACGCTAGTTACGTGTACACGTACGAACAGTTTAAACTTGTGTATAGTTTAAACATCGGAAGTTGATAAAACGTTTTAGCTTGACGTAAAGGTTAAAACATTAAAACACGGTTTGAACGTTAAACGATGGAGGGTATAAACGTTTTTATACAACACGGCTTATTGGTCAAAACTCAAAATGTGAAACAATGTGGGATAACGCGATTAATGGCCGTCCGATTCAAATCTGGTGAGAGTCGAACGGTCAAAGTTATGATGGCTCAATTTACAGATCTCAAAAGTAGGAATGACGTAATGAATTTTCTTCGTCATTGCACGACTACGGGTGAACCTCATGCGAAATGTGAGGTTGTTTCGTAAAAACCAGACATTTTCGTATCACGTTGTAGTGTTTTTTCATTTTGTATAAAACATGTTAAATGTAGATTCGGCAAAATTCTCCAACCTTTTGGGCATAGATGTCTCATTCGTAGGGATTTTGACATTTTTACCAAATTTCGTTATTTTTTATAGATTTCAAACTTTTCATAAAACGCGTATACTTTTCGTACGAACTAAATGTACGATAATAACGTACGGAAATATTTAAATAAAAGGTTGAATGTACACCGTGAATCGTTATTAAAGCTTAACTCTATTTTAGGTTCAGGGCCTAACGCCACCAAAAAGTCAAAAACTAACTTTACAGTAATTTATACACACCTAACACTAATTTGGATGTAGCCGCAATACTCTTGTTCACATGTTCGACGCTTGAACGTGTGAGAACATGTTTTTGTCTTTATGACTGGGATTTAAATACGAGTCATCTTTTTCATGGCGACGCACTCAATTTCCCGTTTCGACGCCTTTATCCGACGCTTATTTTGTACGTCTTTACAAAATAATGAGTAGTGTTTGTGATAACCGATTTGTTTTTTACACTTCTTTTTTAAATATTCAAAACTTCAAATTTGGAGCAATTAGCGCTAATTAAACAAAACCTATAGTCTGTGTTCACGTATTCGACACTTGAACCTGGGCAAACAGGTTGTTGTGGCTTTCTTTCGTCTTTATGACTTGGAATCAAATCTGATAACGCTTTTCCATGGCGATGCACTCACTTTCCCTTGTCGACGTCGTTACTCGACACTTATTTGGTACGTTTGAACAAAATGATGAATAGTTTTAATACGAATTGACACAATTCGTACATTCCACTTTTTAAAAGCAATCGAAGTTAGAGTAGACAACGCTATTTAAAAGTATACGAATGAACGTAAAACAAAAATAAGTTAAATTGAGTTATAGTAGTATTTTTTATTAGATCATTTTATGTTTTTTATTTAATTATAAAGTCAAAGTTGGTTAACACATTTTATAAAGTTTTGAATTTTGTTTCATGCGCATATTCGTTGTTTTTTGGGCGTTTCATGCATGCGTTTTATGCGCATGAGACATCTATGCTTTTGGGTGACAAATTTTACTGTCTGATTTTGTGTTTTTGAGGAAAATGCTCATTAGAGTGGCTAGTGTCCTCAAGTGTTCTCAAGAAGGACACTACAGTACAGTATGGGTATCGAACAAGCCCTTATACAAGTGTGGGACCTTGTGCACCTTGTGCAGACCTTCGACACCTCTTGGGATCGGGTATAGGAAATAGGGTTTTGTGTTTAGGGTTGTTTTTTTAATAAAAATAACAAAAACAGATAAAACAAACCTTAAACATACGATCGAGCGCAAAATACGGTCGACGTAGACGCCTTTGGCACCCATGCGGAGACAAAAAGTTGCAAGATTCAGTACAGTACTGTAGCCACACACTCGACGTGTACGAGTGTTACACTCGGAAAAGTCAAATACGATCCACGATGGACGTGAGAAATCAAGGTTCAACAGCGCTATGTGCCATAGGCTATGTGCCTTTGGACAGGGCGGAATCAAATTCATCGAAATCGACGAAAAAATCTCGAAAGATATCCTCAGACGCTCCTTTTGCCATCCATTGACTTTAGTTGGAAGGACTTTGCGTTTAAAACATATAGCTTTCCAAATCGTACAGTGGTAAAGTACTAACGTATAGATTTTAAAGATTAAGGGTATGTCCCCATATGCATAAATAAGGGTTTTTTTCTTGTCGTTTTCCTGTAAAACTTAGCGCCGTACGGCCTAAGTTTCAACCGTACGAAAAAATCGCAAATTTGTAGAGTGCAATTTGCATCATCGTCGAATTTAGGATGTACGAAAATTTGTCGTCGTGTGTTTTTCGACCCACTTCCATGACAAAAGACGTCATCTTCAACCTTATGTTTAAAACACATGTGCGATGTGTTTTAAAACTAGGTATTTTCGATAAACAAAAAGTAACATACATTCGCACGTGCCGTAATTTTCAAAAAATTTCATACGATTTCTAAGACAAAGAAAAGTACAAAACTCGCTATGTTTTGTCTGTTTGTTTTCAATACGACGAAGAAAAGTACACAATTTGTTTGGTTTTGTCCATTTTTGTTCAGTACGAATTTTTTTTTGCAAGGGTCTCGAAATTTCGATGCCATTTCACGTCGACCAGACAAGAGACGCGAAGGCAAATCACATCTTCTTTATCCGTGAAACTGCACAAGCTGGAAGGTGGTACATCTACAATGTCATGGTAAGACATGCAACGTCACAAGCAGTACCAAAAAATAACGTGCGACAACATAGATTGTAGACAGTGACAACGGTCATAGGTATTGTCGACTTATACAATCATCAATTCGTCACAAACGTAAGTTACGATTTCGTTCTTACACATAAGGACACTTGAAAACCGGGTCCGACGTGTAAGGATCGAATCACACAAGGATAGAAGAAAGACATGATATAATGCGGAAGCAAGAGATAGCAAGAAGAAGACACTCCAGCAAAAGACAAATATATTTCACCGGAAGTTTTCCTCTTACAAAAGATAAAATTTCCCCCAAACGACTAAGTCCTAAATACCTTCTCGCGAAACTAACAAGTACTACACAATCGTACGATCTACAAAAGTACACACGCGAACCAATCAAAACATAGTACTACCGAAACTACATAGAGTATGCGGTACTGTACGAAACAAATATGTTGTCGTACAAAACTAAAGTACTACGCACGCGAAACTACACCAAACTATATTTAACTAAACCAATCACACCACGCCACATGTAACTACATGGAAGTATATTACGACGCTTAACAAAATTGAGACGTCGTTTCACAAAGAACCTAACAATCCCCCTCTCTTTGTGAAACCCCCTCTTAAACTGAAAATAATCCTTATTTAGGTCTACCACGTAACAGGATATCATAGTCGGTCGCCTTTGTTAACATATTTGCGGCCTCCTCCAATGTCGACACGTATGAAAATTCGATTTCCTTCGCAACGACCAAGTCTCGTACGAAGTGCCACTGGATACGAATATGTTTTGTTCGCTTGTGAAAGACCGGATTTTTCACAAGCGCATTCGAACTCATGCTGTTAGTGATAATATCCAAACAACCAATCACAACTCCCAACTCACCAAGCATCTCCTTGATCCACACAGACGCCTTTGCAGTGTGACACAGAGCCATGTATTCAGATTCCGTGGAACTTAGAGCAACCGTAGGTTCGAGCCGCGAACTCCAAGATAATGTCGCGCCGCCCAAAATGAAAGCGTATCCTGATGTGGATTTTCCATTGTCAAAATCTCCACCCCAATCTGCGTCGCAATAACCGATACAGTGCAAAGAGTCCCTTTTGGACGCATACACCAAAGCGAAGTTGATCCTACCAACCAAATAGTGCAGTATTCGTTTCACTGCCTCCCAATGATTTTTTTTTGGAGCGTTACAAAAACGACTAACAACACCGCTTCACGGTATGGTACTGAAACATTCTCTTCTTCTTTGTAACTTTGTACTGTACATTTGAAACTAATGGCGTCGAAACAGATTTCGCGCCAATCATACCAAATCTAGTCAAGACCTCTCTAGAGAACTGAGCTTGACTTAATTTAATTACATTATCGCTGGACCTTATGACTTCTATCCCCAAAATGTACCTTACTTCTTCAATATCTGTCACTTTAAAATGAATAATAAGGTACTTTTTTAACTTATTAACAACAGACAACATGTCACTAATCATTAGAAAGTCATTGACATACACTGAAAAAATAATTTGGTCCTTTCCCTCTCCCTCTACGTAAACTCCGAAATCCGAAACTGTACGAACAAAACCATAATTAGTAAGTACCTTATGAAGACAAAGGTACCATGTCCTTGGCGCTTGTTTTAATCCGTACAAGGTTTTTCGCAACCGCCACACTTTTCCTCCTTTCGAAGGCACACCCTCGGGCACCTTCATATACACCTCCTCTTCTAACTCTCCATTTAAAAATGCCGTTTCTACATCCATTTGATGTATATGTTTATTCCCCGCGGCCGCAATAGCAATTATCATTCTCAAAGAATCAAATTTAACAACCGGTGCATAAGTTTTTGAATAATCAACCCCCTCTACTTGTTGAAAGCCTTTACACACCAATCTAGCCATATATTTTATTATCTCCCCCGTAGCACCAGTTTTTGTTTTAAATATCCATTTGGCATCAATCGCCTTCTTCCCCTCCGGTAAACTCACCTCCTCAAAAGTTTTGTTATCGACAATGGATTTTAATTCTCTCTCCCACGCCGGTTTCCACTTATCCTCCCAATCCATAGAACTACGTGCCTCGGCGTAAGATTGGGGATCGCCGGTCATATTCTCGGTCAATGATTGCTACAAAATAAATGCCTCCTCCGAGGCGACCAAGATAAAATAATTGGAGTTTTCAACATTTCCACCATTACGATCAAATGATAACCGATCCGGCTACTTCCCCCTCGTCTCACGTTGACTCTTTTTTAATGGAACCTCATTTTCTTTTTCGTTTGCGGATTTTTCAATTTCGGTCTTTTCCTCGTGGAAAGAAACACTCGGAGATTTAGAGCTTTTAGATCGGTGAGTGTCCGAAGACATTCAGGATTTTTCACTTTGGATCTCGTCAAAATTAATTGACTCCGGATGAGTTTCGGAATTAGCATTCCCCCTCTTAATGTTGACAACCGGATCCGCCTCATTTTCGGAATCCGAATCATCGAGATGAGGAAAAGAGAGAGATTCATTCACTTCAAGAAAATCATGATTAGTAGAGAATTTTTCGGAACGAGAAATAGCAACTTTAAGATCCTCATGGAAATTCACATTACGACTCTTTTCAATTACATGACAAATCGGATCATAAACGTGGTATAAACTCCCTTTGGAGCTATACTCCACAAAAATTCCCGACCAACTACGAGAAGAAAATTTACCTCGTCGTTTTACCGATTCGATGTACACCGTCGCACAACACCCCCAAATTCGCAAATGAAGTAATGCGGGCTTTCTACCATACCAAAGTTCACGAGGAGTTTTATTGCCCGAAATAGAGGTAAGTCGAGGATTGCAAATATAATTGGCCGTTAGGATTGCAACTCCCCAAAAATACTCCTTTCTTCCCGATCCGTGAATTATCAAGCGCACCATTTCTTAAAGTGTTTGATTTTTCCGCTCGGCAATTCCATTCGACTTCGGTGAGTATGATGCCGAGAATTCTTGTCAAATCCCCCATTTCTTGCGATAAGGATCAAACGCCTTAAACACCCCGCCGTTACCGGATCGGACCGCCTTTAATCTCCGTTCACATTGCCGTTCGGCCATAACATGCCACTCTTCAAATTTTGCAGATGCGTCAAATTTATTTTTAATAAGATATAACCATGTGTTGTTCTACAACCACCGATGGAGGAGCAGCAGTAGTAGTAGAAGTAGACATGATACACTCTCAGAAGCTATCAAGAATCCTACCAAACAGATGTTCTTAAGTGCTCACCAATTCTTACACAAGCATCCAAACCTCACAAAACTCTATCAAAGTATAGAGTAGCATAAACACTGATAGCTCCTAAAGTTTTAGCACAATTGACTCGACAACACTCAAGATATAATACTCAGAAGTTTCCCAAAAACTGTTTCCAATTTTACTACTTGGAAGTCTGGATACATAATCTGTTCTGAGTCCTAAGTCTTATACTTGTGTTGAACTAGCAACACTAGTGTACTTGAGAGGTACGTCAAACCACGAAGCTACCACTAATCTGTCAAGCTACCACTGAGCTATCACTAAGTTACCATTGAGCTATCACTAAACTACCACTAAGTTACACACTAAGTTGACTAGAATCGTATCAATCGCAGTTGCTCTATCCTGTACAGAATCACATTAAGAATATCAGACGTTGCGTTGTCCGTACGGACCATATCAAATATAATCGTGGTTGCGTTCTCCTGTCTGTGTTGCAACTTCGCTGCTGCGCTGCTCTGCTGCTGCGCTGCGCTGATCTGTCTGTATAGCAGCTGCGCTGCTTTGTCTGTATAGCAGCTCCGCTGCTCTGAGACTGAAAGCTTTCCAAAAAGACAATAGAGTAATCATCCACAATCACCATTATATATTTGTTTCCTCTTGAACTCTCAGGTTTAACATCGCCACATAAATCCACGTGTACCTTTTCAAGTGGGTGAGTTGACCGAAAGTCAGAGTCCTTGGTAGAATGCGGTTTTTTCGGATATGACGACCTTGACTGCAGCCGGCACAACTGCTGACTTTTTCACCTGACGTCAGGTCTAAGCCGCGTGCAACCTATTGAAAAGTAAGCTTTAAAAAGTCTTAGAAATTTGAGTTTAGGACTTAGAATATTTTTGGAATACCAACTGTTCAATATTGACCAAATTTAGTGTGATTTTTTTGTAGTATCTACACGAATAGTTATCTTTAAGTAAATTAGTGTGTAGGGCCGCCAATGAATGTAGACGTGATAAGATTCACCCAGATTTTTAGGGTATAGATATTGTTAGTGGACAATTCTGGTCCAAACACTTAGATTTTTGTCAGTAGACTGTCTAGTAAACGCTGTACATACGTTTTAGATATTTTGAAGATTGCTACAGTATTTAATTTAATTAGGAATGGTCAGTTTGACAAGAATGTACATTCTACACAGAGTTTAAGGAAATGAGAGCACTAAGTGCAGTTTAAGGTGTTTTGTGCTATATTGTCTTTGATTTGCTTCTAGTACATGTTTGTTTGGTTGAAAGACCTCTTTCATTTGTAGTTACATATCTTACAGTATTGATCTAGTGTGATAGGTATTCCTCTCTGGGTTTGCCTCGGCTAACATGTCTGATAATGACTTAGCTCTTGCTGCAAGTGCTCATATTAGCCCTAGTGCTCCACCTGCTCCTCCAGGGACGAATATCCCAGCTGGTGCAACTGTGACTCCTAGTGGGAGTGGATCACATCCGAGTCAAAATGCCCATGACCTTCAACAGGTTATGTGCCCACCGCCCAAATTACCTATTTTTGATGGATCGGACTACTTATACTGGGAAGATATGCTGAGCTCCTATTATGAAGAGAGGGACTTGTCATCCATTGTGGATGGGACTGCTGATGAGACTGCACCGGATTGGAGAAAGAAGAATCTCCACTGCCTCAATGTCTTGAAGGAGTCTATGACAAAGGAGTTGGTAATATCTTACCTTGATATGAAAAAGGCTTCTCAAATCTGGTTTAGTGTACATGCTATGTATGTTCAGCTTGATGTCATTGTTCAGACTAATATAGCAACAGAAATCTTTGAATTTAAGTATTATGGAGGTAGTATGTCATATCATTGTCATGCTATGAAAAGGTTGTTCCTTCAGAGTACTAGTGCAGGTGGGGATTTTTCACCACTTCAACAAGCTATGTCATTGATGAGAACTCTGCCCCATGAATATAAGGGAGCCATGGATAGGCTTAGGGGTCTTCCACAACGTCAATGGAATATTGCGTAAGCAATTCAGTTTATTTTAAGCGAAGAAGCTAACCAGATTTTACAAAGAGGTAGTAGTAAGTCCGTGCACGCACTAGCTAACCAATTTTCAGACTCTAAGAATGGCGAATGGCGATGGCAGTGGTAGAGGTAGTGGTCCTAGAAGGTCACCATTAACCTGCTATTATTGTGATGAAAAAGGGCATGTGTTCAGAATGTGTCATGCCTACAAGAGAGCGAAAGCCACTAGAAATTTTCGCTCTGGATGGGACGAAAGCCGGGTTCCTTCTCAATCAGGTGGTCGCCCAACTGCTCTCTTCAACAAACTTAAGGAGGAGGATGTGACCAGCTTTCCCGACAGCAGTGAAAAGAAACACTTTGCGATGGCACAAATAACGGAAGGCATGGAGGAAGACGAATGGATTATGGACTCCGGCGCATCTGCCCACATTTGCCGCAATCGCCATCTATTTGAAAGTATTCAATCTATTACACCCATCAAAATGTATTTTAGTGATGATACCTTTGTTTAGTCAAAAGCAAAGGGGAGGGTGTCACTTATGTTGAATGTAGATGGAAAACCTGTGAAAAGGGTCTTGGAAGATGTGTTGCATGTCCCAACTTTTAAAAGAATTTTTTTCTCTACGTTAGTGGTAAAAAAGAAAGGTTTTAAAACTATATCTGAGAATGGGAAGAAGATAGTGAGGAAGAATGGGAAAATAGCTACAGAGGGTTTTGCTGGAGGAAACAATTTGTATCGGTTGAGTTTTGCAAATGATAATGACAATGATGTTATGTACTCAAGTGTAATCAGTGATTGTGATTTATGGCATAAACGTTTAGGACATGTGAATTATGATAGATTAGAAAAGATGGTAAATCAAAAAATGGTGGAAGGTGTAAAAATTAGTCAAAAACCAGCATCAAATGTATGTGATGGTTGTGCAATGGGAAACATTCATAAGTTGCCTTTCCTTTCGCAAACTGATCATAGAAGTAGCAGGGTGCTAGAACTAATTTATTCAGATGTATGGGGGCCATCTAGGTATCCATCTGGGGGAGGTGCTAAGTTTATGCTTACCTTTACTGATGACTATAGTAGATTTACTACAATTCATTTTTTGAAAAGTAAAGATGAAGTTTTTTCAAAATTTAAAGAGTATAAGGCTTGGGTTAAAAATTTGCATGAGAAAAAGATAGCAGGATTCAGATCTGATAATGGAGGGGAGTACATTTCTAATGAGTTTGCAGAATTCCTATAATTGCATGGAATCTCACGTCAGCTAACCGTTCCCTATTCTCTGGAACAAAACGGTGTTTCATAGAGGATAAATAGGACTATATCAGAGTGTGCTAGGACAATGATGGCTGATATAGACATAGATTTCAAATTTGGGCAGAGGCTATGAATTGTGCAGCTTATGTGAGAAACATGATAGAAACAAGGGCAGTAAAGGATAAAACTCCTTATGAAATGTGGACAGGACACAAACCAGATGTAAGTCACTTCAAAGTTTTTGGAAGTAAGATATTCATGCTAGATAATGATCCAAAAAAATGGAAATTAGAGCCAAAAGGCATACCAGGGATATTTCTAGGGTATGATGAACATGCCAAGGGTTATAAAGTATATGACATTAAGAGAAATAGAGTTGTGGTAGCCAAAAACATCATAGTGAAGGATGAGGGAAAAGGAGTAGATGTATTTAGTCAGCGTACAGATGAAAAGAAAGATAAAAGTGTTGATTATATCTTTTTAGAGGAAAATCCTATGTTTTTCAAGAAAAATATAGAAAATGCATCTACATTAGCTCAAAGTGACTTGCAATCATCTTCTCCACCAGAAACAGCAAGTGTTATGCGTGAAAGAATTGCAGACTCTCCTCTACCTCAAGCTGAAACTGAATCACAAGAAGAATCACATGTATCGAGGAGAAAGACCCAACCATCTATACCAGCGACAAAATTTCCAGGTGGAGTTAGGCGAAGTGCACGGCTCAGGGGAGAAAATGCAGCCTTTGCTCATTCAGCACACATAGAAGAGCCTCTAACGTTGAAAGAATCTTTTTCGAGTAATGAAAGGGAACATTGGGTGGAAGCCGTCAATGAGGAAATGAAGTCCATCATGGAGGACCAAACTTGGGATCTGGTGGAACTTCCTCCAGGGAGAAAGGCTATTGGAAGTAAATGGGTGTTTAAATTAAAATTGAACCCAGATAACACCATAGATAGGTATAAGGCTCGCTTGGGTTGCTAAGGGATATAATCAAAAGGAGGGGATATAATCAAAAGGAGGGGATAGATTATGAAGAAACTTTTTCACCGGTTGTAAGGTTTCCATCTGTCCGCATCTTAATTACATTAGCTGCCATAGAGGATTTTGGCATCCACCAAATGGATGTCAAAACTGCATTTTTGCATGGTGATTTAGATGAGGTCATCTATATGAAGCAACCAGAGTGTTATGAGGAAGCAGGAAAAGAAAATCTTGTGTGCAGACTTTTAAAATCTTTGTATGGCCTAAAACAGGCCCCTACGCAATGGAACCGAAAATTAGATGAGTTCTTGATAGGATTAGGATTTACTAGGATTAGCTCAGATCATTCAGTATATGTGATGTGTGGTGATAATCCTGATGAGGTAATATTTATTGCTCTGTATGTTGATGATTTGCTGCTAATTAGTAGGAACAAAGAAGGAATTGCTAGGGTAAAACACGCTCTTAATTCACAATTTGAAATAAAGGATTTGGGTGAGGCAAAATATATCCTTGGAATACAAGTTGAAAGAGATAGAGAAAAGAAAATAATTAGGCTAACACAAAAAGAAGCGATAGGAAACATGTTGGAAAAATTTGGCTTGGCTGATGCCAAAGGTTGTGCAACTCCTATGGAGTATAAGCAAAAACTTGAAGGAATAGAGCATGAGTTTGGAGTCATAATAGATGAGAACTCAGTGCAGAAGTGCAAAAGTTTATGTCCCAAGTACCTTATAGACAAGTAGTAGGACGTGTACTGCTATGCTGCTACGTTGCGCTAGTTTGACATCGCAGTCCTAGCTGCTGCTCTTTTTCGCCTTTAACTTCCTCCTCATAGCCTCATCTACTGAGACTAAAGCTTTTAAACTCTACAATAGGGAGGTAGCAAAAAGGGTCTTAAGATATCTTAATGGGACCTGAAATCATTGGTTTACTTTGGGATGGGACAAGGTTAGTATTAACACTTGGAGTGATGCTAGCTATGGTGATGTGTCTAGTAGGAAGTCTACAACTGGGTATGTCATTCAGATTGGAAGTGGAACTTGTAGTTGGAGTAGTAAACTTCAAAAAGTCACACCACAATCGACTATGGAAGGCGAATACATGGGTGCAAGCGCAGCCTTAAAAGAGTTGCTTTAGATTAAGGCATTTCTTCAAGAATTGGGGTTTACACAACAAGGAACACAAATAATTTGGTGCGACAATCAAGCAGCCATTTCTGTGGCTACAAACCTACGTCACCATTTTAAGAGTAAGCATATGGACATTCAGCTACATTTGGTACGAGAGAAAGTTTTTGCAAGAGTGGTCAAACTTTGCTATTTGCCTGATGAGAAAATGGTTGCGGACATGTTGACAAAAGCCCTTCCCGCTCCTAAGTTGGAGGACTGCAGAAAATCATGTGGTATAAGTAAGTAAGTCCATTAAAGCTTAAGGGGAGTATTGAAAAGTAAGCTTTAGTAAGTCTTAGAAATTTGAGTCTAGGACTTAGAATAATTTTGGAAAACAAACTGTTCAATATTGACCAAATTTAGTGTAGATTTTTTGTAGTATTGTACACGAATAGATATCTTTAAGTAAATTAGTGTGTAGGGCCGCTAATGAATGTAGACGTGATAAGAATCACCCGGATTTTTTGGGTATAGATATTGTTAGTGGATAATTCTGGTCGAAACACTTAGATTTTTGTTAGTAGGGTGTTTGGTGAACCTTATACATACGTTTTTGATGTTTTCTAGATCTTTTGAGTATTTAGTTCAATTAGGATTGATCAATTCTACATAGAATGTACATTCTACACAGAGTTTAAGGAAATTAGAGCACTAAGTGCAGTTTAAGGTGTTTTGTGCTCTATTGTCTTTGATTTGCTTGTAGTACATGTTTGTTTGGTTGAAAGACCTCTTTCATTTGTAGTTACATATCTTACAGTATTCATCTAGTCTTATAGGTATTCCTCTTTGGGTTTGCTTTTGCTAACATGTCTGATAATGGCTGAGCTCCTGCTGCAAGTGCTTATATTAGCTCTAGTGCTCCACCTGCTCCTCCAGGGACGAATATCCCAGCTGGTGCAAGTGTGACTCCTAGTGGGAGTGGATCACAACCGAGTCTAAATGCCCATGACCTTCAACACAACCAGCCTTGATCATATGCTTTAGATTTGCTCTTACGTATGGCACATGTGGCGATACCATAACATCGGATCTCCCTTGATTTTTGCGATCTGACCAATGATGCCGTAATCATGATCTTTTGACTTTGGACGCCTCCATAAAAGAGGATTATGGAATGCGACAAATACTTCGCCCTCACCGATTCTAATTCCATGAGATCGTACAATTTTGATCGTGGAATCTTCCAAGGCGTACACGCTTGCGCAAGCTCATTAGATCTGCGGCACTCTCAGAAGATTTGCAGAGCCGTCCGGAATATGAAGTACGTTCAACAGCTGGATTTTGGAGATTCGCTCAGATCCATTTGGATCTAGCGAAATTAAATCAAGGCGTACGGTACCAACTGTACCGACAGAAGACAATGATTTTTTTTGGTACGGTCAAACCGCGTATTTCGTCGAAAAGTGTGCCGTCCGTACAAACGTGATGCAAGGCTCCAAAAATGATAATCCACTCTTTGTCGTTTCGCTCTTCAATGTTTGGAGGTTAGTCATTGGCACTTAACGTGGAAAGCGTAATCGGTCCTTCCTCATTTTCATCATTTTCCCCAACGAAGTGTCCATGGCCGCCGAATCGACCGCCACGTCCACGGCGCCCCCCTCTATCAAATCTGCCACCGCCTTGCCCTCCAAATCTGCCACTACCGCCGCCGCAGCCGCCGCCGTCGGCTTTCCCGTAGCATTGGGGACTAATGTGACCCCATTTCCCGCATTAATGTCATTGCTTTTCTTTGTCTGGGAAAGAAGAGGACATGTGGCCAGCTTTATTGCATCAAAAACAAGTGAGTATAGATTGATCTTAGAAAGGAGGTTGATCGGGAAAGTGTCCCCTCCTTTCGGTGCTCCTTCCCTTTCCCCTAGATCGGCCTCCCTTTCCCCCTCTTCCCCCACGGAGATAATTTAGATCCGCGGGTTCTTGGGAAGTGGCGTTCAACAATCCACCCAAGGCCGAAGCTTTAGGAGGACCTGCGCGATTTCTCTCGGTTGTCTTGAGATAGTTAACAAGAACTCATAACTTGGATTTGTTTGTGCCCAAAGAATCTCCTTGAGATAAGTGAGGTTGTCGGATAAAACATTGATGAGACCGATCACTTTATCCTCTTAGATAATAGTCCGACCATTATTCGAGAGTTGCTCCACAATAATATTATATCGCTTGATCGCATCATCAATCGATTCGTTAGACTTTATCTTAAATTGGATAAAGTTCGTGTAAGCATATTGTCCCTTGTTTTGGAGTCCCTTCTCAAATTGGCCTTCGAGCGCCTTGCAACACTCATGCCCTGTATCTCGGGTAAGAAAATGATCATGCACTGATGAGGTACAAGATTGCATAAGACAGGTGATTGCGGAAAGATTTTTCTTCTTCTAAAGGTGGCGAGCCTTCGGATCGTCGATCGGCATTTTCTCCTCTCCGTTCACGAACTTCCATTTCCAGCCAAAAACAGTTTTTCCATGACATTAGCTTTTTCATAATCATTTTTAAGAGATTTCCATATATCAATTGCTTTTCTCATTTTTATCCGAGAAATAGCAAAGTCCTTAGATATACAATTTTTTTGAATAAAACGATCTTGCGTATTTTCTTAGACCATGACGGATCAGATTCATCCAGCGAACCATCCAATATGTCAAAAAGATTGACATTCTCAAAATGTGTCTCCACCATATCCGCCGTGTAAACATACTTTTCACCGGAAAAAATAGGAATTCTTGATGACAGGCCCATAACCTGTTGTTCTACGACCACCGGTGCAGGTGGAGGAGAAGCACTAGTAGTAGAAGTAGACATGATACACTCTCAGAAGCTATCAAGAATCCTACCAAACAGCTATTTTCAAGTGCTCACCAAATGTTATACAAGAAACCAAACTTCAAAAAGCTTTATCATATTATAGAGCAGCATAAACACTAAAATATCCCAAAGTTTCAACCCAATTGACCTGACAACACTCAAGATATAACTCTCAAAAGTTTCCCAAAAACTATTTGCATTTTTACTACTTGGAAGTTTGGATACATAATATGCCATAAGTCCTAAGTCTTATACTCTCGGTGTTGTACCGCCCATACAAGTGTACCTGAAAGGTACGTCCAAAATTAACCAAACTACTGAGATTTACGTGCAATCCACAACCGATACATGTACAGTCAACATTACTCAAAATCTTGGCTAAGTGATTGTACAAATAATTGTCGGTTACGTATACTATTATGAATCTCGGCCCATTACTTGATTCATCAATCGCAACTACCTTGTCCGCATCAATCACATCAAGATAATAACATGGTTTTGTAGGATCTCATGAAAGAAAAAATTAATATTTAATTCTTAACTTAGACTCATAGTAAAGAGGGAGAGACCACAAATGCTCATAGTTAGAAATAGAAGGCGATTTGTCGGACAGATTGATAAATTACCAAAATGTTGCCTTTAGTAGGATTTGAACCAAGGTCTACGAAGTATTATGTAGACGTACGCCTTATCCACTTGGGCGTTAACAAAACAATACACGTATATGGTTCGGTAATTAGTTAAACTGTTAGAGAAACGTCACTTTGACTTAAATAGACCAAAATTGACGAAACGGCATCTATAGTCAAACGGCGCTCATGGTCGCGAATCTAACTGTGTAAAATATATGATCGCACGGCCTTCGTCGCCCCCGCCAAACCCGAATGAATCTTCGGTGGCTTCCGAACAGCGCGGTGCGCTTTGCCACGTGGCGACACATCATTGGACGCCAAGAAAGATGGGAGGAGGAACGATGGCTCTGAAGTAGAGAAGTATCAACCAGAAGGCCATGTTGTACAATGGCGATACAAAAAGTAAAATCGGCCACTGTACCTTCTTGCACTATACACTCTTTTGATTGGCCTAGGGTAGAGTAGTAGGTAGTTATGAGTACGAGTTAAAGGACTTTGAGGCGCCTCTCTCCAAGTGACCTTTTGTATATTTAGGCGATCTTTGGCCAACCATAACTTACTGCTCAAGGGAGCAATTCAGTGATTCTTTTTGCGTTTAACTCAGGGGAGTCTTCTCCTCACATGGGTGAGGGTGGTCAGACTAGTTTTGTGCCTAGGATGCACTTTTTGAGTGAGAAAGTGAAAGGGTCAAATATTATCTTAGAGGCATTATATAGGCAGCAAATTTTATGGGTTAATGGAGACCACATAATTTCAGGTTATGGGGCCACCCTCTAGGGTGCTCATATTTAATGGATCTGAAATTATTTATTGGGAAATGATGATGGAGGGAAAAAAATTTGAGAAGCACCTCTGGGGCATAGTGTCGGGGCAAATTCGCAGTCCACCTCCACTTGGGTTTGGAGGAACACGTTTTTCTGGCGCCTCCACCACCACAGTCACCATTTGCAACGATGACAAGGAAGGGGAGGAGATAATCATGGAATGAGAAACGGGAGGAGCTGCTTCTCAAGGGACTACATTATCAAGGACGATACCGGCAGCAGCACTACCAGCAATGGTGACAAAAAATCAGACCGAACGGTCAGAATATGAAAATTCGAACTATAAGGACATAGTGACTAAGCTACTAATTCTCAAAAATGTAGTGAATGGTATTGCCATTCCTTTTATGCATGCTAGATCTTCCTCTCAGATTTGGGTATCTCTTGTAAACAAATATAAAAGTGGGTCATTGCAACAGCAACAGCTGGCAAAAAATAAGGTTTCAGCTTATACTTACAAAGGAGGAAGTATGAATGATTATTGCAATGATTTAGGAGCATTATTTGGAAAACTAAAGAGTGCAAGTAACTCATGGTCTGAGAGACAAAGAGTAAATACACTGATAATGAAACTACTTGAAGAGTATGAGAATATCATTAATCGGTTGCAGGATCTAGGTGATAGCAATTGGAATGAGGATGATACAGTGGGGATGATTTTAGTGAAAGAGAGTACTATAGAACTTAGGAGAGGAAGTCCGAGTGTTTAAGCATTGGCTGCACGATCTGATTGGCAGAAGCATGATGAGGAAAAGTGAAAGGATCCCTATCAAAACTTTGGAGGAAGAGGACAAATAGATGGCAGTTTTGATCGACGCGGAGAGGAGCTCCTCAAGGTGGACTATGTCACTTCTGAAGAAACCGGGACATTATATGGCAGAGTGTGTCAAGCTTGCAGATCTCCCACTCAAAGAGGAACAAGGTTCCTCAAGAGATGGAGGAAAGAAAAAGGCTTTCCTAACTCAAGTTCATGATGAGGGACAAGATGAAGTAACGGAACCGGAAGAGGAGCTCGAGGAGCTTCTTCTTAAACCAAAATCCACTAAGAAGCATGCATAAACTCTACGAAAACAAAAGTGTGCTTTCGA
>JBBHKE010000444.1:44464-70317 GCA_037447655.1 Zygnema cylindricum | reverse complement strand
GGAAACTACCCAATGTTGAAGCACTTTAAGTGAAGTTTGAACCCGTCACCTTTGTCACACAAAATCAAAGTATTACCACTGATTGTTACAAATTAATATCGCAATTCAGTTAAATAAAAATGTACGTGGACTCTGTTTCAACTTTCTAAAATGTTTGAGACGAAATGTTTGTATTTTTGATCAATTCAAACTTAATTAATGAATCGTTATCGGCTTTGACAGGTGCACACTACAGATACTTCGGTTTTTTTTTTTAGTACCCACGTCCAAAATGTCCTTGAAAATGCTATTTTTGCATTATATACGTCCAGCATGGTATGTTAGCCGCAAAAATTTCAACTAATGAAGAATTTCCACATGATACAACTAATTCTGTGCAAACCTCCATTCAAATTGTCCACATTTTCCCGCGATAGCACAATAGTATACTGGTTTAGCATTGGTTTGGTTCAGTCTTTTTGCTTACTTTGGTTTACGAAGTTTCTTAACAGTCGGAATCATTTGATTTGGTTCAAATGGAGCCAAACTGGACTATACCGTGAAATTTAAAAGTGCTCTGCTGAGATGTGCATCATAGATGAAATATTTTTCTCAGTAATTTAAGTACGTTACAAACTATTAAGATGGTCTTTGATAGAAACCTAGTTAAGTAGTTATTGTTTGGCGATCCTCCAACAATCAGATAAATACTGAATTGGGAGTTACTGGCCGATCCATGGTAGTTACAAATGCAGCTTTTATTTATGTTCATAGCTTCTGCTACAAATGCTTAAGCTGACAATCCTTCTTTTGGCTTTTTTTGGCAATTATTTCTTTTGTTCTTTTCTTGATGATTCTCTTTTGCTCTTTTTTTGACGATTTCCTTTTTTCTTTTCTTGACGATTCTTCTTTTGTTCTCTTTTTGACGATTCTTCTTTTCTTTTTTTGGCGATTCTTCTTTTGTTCTCTTTTTGACAATTCTTCTTTGTTCTTTTCTTGACCATTCTTCTTTTGTTCTCTTTTTGACGATTCTTCTTTTGTTCTTCTTTTGGGCAGGTGATTGATGATGCCGTGCGACTTTGCTATGCGGTTCATCTTATGATGGTGTTTCCTGTCGTTCATTTCTCCATGAGAGCCAATATTGATGCCATCTTTTTCCCCCATGCAAAGCCTTTCTCGGAGGACCGAGTACGGTATTACGTTATCACGGCGACTCTTATGGTGGTCGTTCTCCTCGGAGCAACATTCATTCCAGATATCGAATTTGCCTTTCAGTTTACTGGCTCTGTGGCGGCTGTTACTTTGGCTTTCACTTTGCCCGGGCTTGTGGCTCTAAGGTGAGAGACTCAAAATGATAATTTAGAAAATGTTTGCATCTGCGAGGTTGATATATAGATGATTTGCTATTAAGGTAGAAAACAACACCGCCCTCGTTGTTAGAGTTAAACATTTTTCAGGCAGTCAAAGGCGTTAAGCTTTGTAATCTATTATTGGATTTTTCCCCTAAGGTAGGCAATTGAAGGGGAATGGTCTTACCTTTCGATCGTGATGGCACGATTGAAAATATCGGAGACCTGTGTGGCGAGAAAATTTGATTTTGACTGCCTGAAAAATGTTTAACGATAATCGATGGGCACTGTACTGGAAACACATATGTTATAAGCCATTGTGGAATAGTCAGTGTCGAGTACTATGGCTCGAAAACATGTTACGGATGACCTTTCTTTCTGTACATTTTATTGACTGTGTGGAATATTGCTGGTTGCGTGCAGTAACCGAGCCGGTGAAGTGAAGGGGACCGAGCGAAAATTAGCGTGGTTTATGGTAATTCTTGGATTCGCAGTCAGCGTGACTGGTATTGGATGCAATTTACTGAACACAGTCAAGGGATGGTGATCCATTGGTCACTCAGTTTTGTTCTTGTCCAAGGTTGTTGTCATCGATACTGTCAAGCAAAGTTCACCGAAGACTGACTTTTCATTTAAAGACTTTTAAATAATTACATTTCCATAGCTACCATTCTTGGATTATAGTAGAGTCACTTTTCTTCTTTGGAAAGTGATGGTTCAAGCAACGATTTGCTTTTTGCTTGAACTTCCACAACTAAGTAGATATACTTGTGAAGAAGAATTTTTTTCCCTTTTATTACGCGAAAAGAAAGGGAAAAGGAGAGGTTGACGCCAAAAGTTGAGGGATAAAGCAGTTTTTTTCGGGCTAATCTGTTAACTGCGGTTGAAGTTTCCAATTTTTTTCAAAATCTGGGAGACTTGCGATGTCCCATGAATGGCGGTATTTTAGGTCGAAGACATTATTGAAGGAAGGCTCCAAATGATTCATTTGTCCGATGTTGAACAAGCGATACTTGTTAAAGCGACAAAGAAGGGATTGTTGAGATACTTAAAAAGGATGAGAACTATGGCCTCTTTGACAGGTTCCTTATTACTCTGTGAAAACTGTTTTGCGAGGACATTGTAAGGATTCGATTATTGACACTCTCTTCATGAGGTTGGAATATGTGATTATTCATTTTTTAAACATTTGTTGTAGAAAAGGTAGGAACTCGACTGTATAAATTATGATATTTTTTACACGTCTGTCTTTTGTGATATAGCTGTGTCTCGCAATGTTTGTAACGCTTTGTATACTTGCATCTTTTAAAAATTTAAAAGTACATAACAGGCCATTGCAATTACACTGATCAGAAAAAAAAATAAGGCCTGGGAGGAATCTCTTTAGTGATTAACTTAATTCTAGGTTTAAATTTATTCTTTATGCACTTTTCAACATTTATTGCAAACAGCTGAAGTTCATTATTTTGATTTAAAAAGAATAAGTTCTCGTCATACAAAATCATGTACATATCTTCGCTTGTTCTGAATGTGGTTTAGCCGTGGAACTAGAATTATGATATAGCGGGCAGCTGCCCACGTCTGACGTGTCGGCTTTAAAGCCGAAATACCACCAGACTGTTGGAAACAAATCTGTGCCTTAAGATCTAATCTGAAAGGTATTCATAAACTTAAAAAAGAGATCGTCGAAAATTAGAAGGCAGTTGCACTCTCTAGCATCTGGTTTGTTTGGCATTAGCGCATACTATGTTTTTTAAAGTATGCAAAAAAACCGTTTTTTTTTTTAAGTTAGGCTAAACAAAATCCGCAGTTTCAGGCAAACAAATAAATGACCAGAGATGATGTGTGAAAAAGGCCATACATGTTGCAACCTTTGATCTAGAAAGACCTGACTGGTTATACTAAGCATACCCATATAGAGTGCAGAACTACAATTGGTGCTTGCTATTGTTATAATGTCAATGGTCATACTAACTTTAACATACTAATTTCGTCTTACTGGTGCCAAGATCCTGGTGGACAAATTGAAGCCCAAAATTGACGATGCCGTGAGTCAAAAATATGAACATAACATAACGCTAAACACTGACTATACTGGTATCTGGATTAGTATTGTCTGCATATTCCTGCCCGTGTAACAAAGTCGCACAGTAAACCTACAGTGTAAAAAATTCAAATGAAGTATTTGTTGCAGCCGATTTCTAAGAAGAACACACCAATTATAAGAGCACACCCACAGGAAGTGTAGAAATTGATAAAACCAGCCAGGATAACTTGTTTTGCACAAATTTCACACCACAACTACACTTCCCTTTTCAATGGATGCCACATTAGCAATGAACGAGCAACTCCTAAAGAAAGCCACCCAACGACTGAAGGTATATCCAAAGCTGCCTATACTTCCGACTAATTTTACTTACAACGAATTCAATCCCGACAAAAACATTTTTTCATACTCTGTACACATTTCTTCCATATAACACACTCAGCATCTCCTATACATATATTACTATCAATTTTCCTCGATTCTCAAACATTCTCATCAAATTCTCGTCAAATTTTGTCAATTGCCATCAATTCCTCTCAGTTCTCGTCAAATCTCATCAACTTTCTTCAATTCTCGTCAAGTTCCGTCGATTCCCATCAACTGTCGTCAATTCCCAGCAATTCTCATCAGCTCTTCCCCGTTCCTCGCTCCCCATTCCTCGTCAATCCTTGTCCCTTTGTGTCCTATTTCCATTCCGCCGTGGCCGCCACAGGTGACATCTGGTGCAGAAACCGATCGAGTACGCCTTCTCCCAACACGACATCAGCGACATCCTTCACGAATTTATTTGGCGGCTTTCCCAGAAGCAACACCCGCTGCGACCAATCAGAAAGCTCCGGCGCAAAAAGACGATAGTAGAGCCACGCGGAGTACCATTGTGGAATTATGAGGTAGCGAGAACGCTTCATGGCCGCCGAAACAATGGCTTTCGCAGCCTTCGCCGTTCCAAACATCGGCCACCATCGCGGAATATGACCCTGGTAGAAGAAATGGCCCTTATTTAAAAACGTGCGAAGGATCAATTGTCTTTGTTTATAAACGATTATGAAAAAGTGGTCTATATATAGAAAGTATGATGAAACAATATATTTTATTGAGAAAAGAAGCGAAGAAATAATGGTATTTATTTAGAAACAAGCGATAGAAAACCTATATGATTACGGGAGTGAAGTGAATGGCAAAGGTGGCGATGAAACTATGGCAAAATTAAAATCCAAAGGACAAATGATGATGGAATGTACAACCAAAAACAACAAATGAAACACAAAATAAACTGACCACTGAGAAAGCATATTTTCATAAGATATATCCTCATTATAAGATTTCGACGGTTTACGAATTTCCCAATGGTACAACATAAATTTATATTAGCATTAAAAACACTAATACGGTCACGGTCTTTCTTGCCCCCGGACCACAAATGGCGTACTTAATGCTAATTGATTTTTTTAACACTAATTCTTTTAGCGGTTCAAAATCTTCCACGCCATTTGCACTGGAAATAGAATTTACTAAAACTAAAACGGCCCTTGAAATTAATTACGGTGTTGATGTTCCCCAAAAGAATGTGGAGGACAATATTCATTTTTTTTTTTGCTCCAAAACATTGGAGCATATGATCTTTCCTAGAATTAGGATTTTTCTATAGTCAAAACTTAAGAATTACATGCAACTAGGACCTCATATAAATATGGCCAACGGAATATGATGCGATATTACAAGACATTTTGGTTCATTTTTTGCTCACTTATATTCACTTCCTGTACAAGTAGGTAAGGAAAAAAGTGAGTATGCTTCATCCTTTGGGCATATTTTTAAAGTGGGAAAAGGTATAAAAACAATACATCTGGTAACACCATATCATGTGCAATTAACGGGTAAACAAGGCTATGATACGGGGCCGGTCACTACATATGATGTTTCCAAAACATTTGTGTCCTTTTTCTCAGGCGGCTGATTTGGCCCTACGGAAACAGTAAATGACTCATAAGAAAAAAAGATGATGCTTTTCTGAAACTTTTGTTCAACTTTTTCCTTCCTGTATTTTGAGACGGAGGTTAGATGCATGTTTCAAATGTGCGGAAAGAATTGGAACCGCTACATGTGGTAGACCCATACTATACGCCTTTTTACCGCATATAATACGCGAATAGCATGGGTTACTTAACATAGTTCAAAAGTAGGTGAAAGTAGGCCCATACTATATGCCTATTGTATGCAAAACATACAATATGCCCTTAAGACCCATATTGTATTGGTCGAAAAATGAAAAAAAAAAGTTGCAGGGTTGAGTCGCACATCGATCGATAGAGAATTAAACATCATGTCTAAATTTTGAAAAAAAATTGGACAAAAAAAAAAATTCTGTGAGTTTTGAGGTAAAACTTTTTTAAACCGTCAGATTCAGACGATCGGACGGTCGCTGATCAAATTAGCGATCTAAGAAGATCACATGAAAAGCCCATAACACAACTTACGAAAGGACTATCTGTCATATTAGCGTCTGCAATTTTGAACGTCCGCGTGTTTTAGTTCGCTAAAAAATTTCGTCCGTCGGCGAAAGTACGAACATGTACGAAATTATAAGGACAGAAATTCATTAACGATTTTTACGATTTTTTCAAATCGACCTCTCCGGTTTCTACGTATTGTACGCACGTTTGAATCGTATGTAAAATGGGTTTTGAACAACTATGGTTACTTACCACTTATCAGGACCACATACAGCGTTTTCAATTGTTTTCGCACATTCAAACCCTAGGTTTGATATGCGAGAACAGTTGGAAACCGTGTACTCTTCAGCCGTAGAGTATCCGTTCAGTAGGCGTCTTGTAAGTAAAAACAACATATCATTTTTGACATTTGAACCATAGACGCGAAAAGTCGAAAACAATTGGTGTATACATTTTCGCCGTACAGTACCTGTATGGTACAAGGTTATGTACGAATAAACAACATCTAGCGTTTCCCGTTGGTTTCACGCATTCAAACCATAGTTAACTTGCAAAAACACATACTGTTATATTGGAAACACATGTTATATTGGAAACACATATTGACAGTACAGTACGTTTACACTACACCGCGAATCGTAATTAGAGTAAATAACGCTAATTCGGTCGCCCTAAATTTCGACTCTATCACGTTAAATAGAGTAAATGATTCTAAATTTTTCATTAAACTATTTAAGGTACTCTTTTAATGAGCGTTAATAACTCTAATACAGTGCCGTTTAAAACAGTGGCGTACGGTCGGTGTTTGACCGTGCAAAATTGTACTTTATTAAGTAAAAAAGTACAAATAATGATTTAATATAGGCCGTTATCATGTAACTACGTTTTAACAAACCACGTAGTGCAAACGTCATAGTGCACGTAGTGCAAACGTCATAGTGACGATAAACTGTACGTTTTGTCAGATTCTGTACGAATACCTAATTTAAAGTAGAGATATTCAGCGCGTCAAATTAGAACACTTAAATAAATTAGAGTTAATTCCCTTTTTAAAAAGTTCTATCACACAAATTAGAGTTCATAACTCTAATTATTTTTTTCTCTTTTTTTACTCTAATTACGATTTGCGGTGTACTGTACTGTAATTGTACAGTACACCGTCGATCGTATTTAGCGTGTATAAATTATTAGTGTGTAGAATAAGTTAGTGTCGTGTACACTAATTTTGACTTAGAAAAATTTCGAAAAAAAGGTTATACACTAATTTTCCAACGAACGCCAATATGGGTACAGCTGATTTGTCGAGAGGATATTCACATTAATATAGGTAAAATTACAAATTCTGACAATTCGTACACTGTCGCATACTTTCACTCGAATTAATTCCTAACTCTAATTTCGGTTTTTTAGGGTGTAGGAAATACGCGACAAATAAATGTACACTAAAAGAGGTACAATTACGAAATCTTTTAATTTACAGGGCAGTTTTTCGTGTGATAGCAGATATTTTTTTTAAATATCCGTACTTGATAATTAAAAAGTACATTTTTATACTAACCGGCACGTTCCGTACTCCACACTAATAAAATTATACATAAATTAAAATGGTGTACACTAATTGTTTTTCTCTTAATTAACATATAGGAAAAATTAGTATCATTTACCCTATTTTAGGTAAAACCCTCAAAATTTAGGGGCGCCGAATTAGTGTTCAACACGCTAAATACGATCGACGGTGTACATGATACGTACGAAAAAAAAGCATATAGCGTTTCCCATTGTTTTCGCATATTTTAACTATGCGTTTACTGTGCGGCTGTGCACGAACAATTGGAAACGCTATATACTGTACTCTCCGCCGTACAGTACACAGTACGAACGCTGTACGACAAAACAACGACAAGCGTTGCCGTTCGGGTTTCGCGTATTCAAGTGTTAAACCTCTGTGGGAACTGGGAAACATGGATTCGATGCCACTCACTGCGGGAGCTCCAGTTGTCATTTCAGAAACGACAAATCCTGGCATTACCACAGTAATTGCGATATCCTGACCGACCTCCACTCGCAAAGTGTCGTAGTACTGAATCACTGCCGCCTTGGCCGCCTGAAAACTCCAAACAAAAAAAAAAAAACAGAACAAAAAAAGGGCAACGACGCACTGAATCTTTTCGAAAGAAAAAAAAGAAAGGGACGAAACAAAATAGCAAAGACATACTGATTATTTCATAAAACAAGGAAAGGGAAGGAAAGGAAAGGAAGGAAAGAAGGGAGAACTATGCTTTTTCATTTTTTCGCCTTTTTGTAACTGTCAATATACAGCTTTTAAGGAAGATGATTTACCTCTTCACCAATCTTACCAAAGAATTAGGCTAACTTAAATGGTGTGGATACAACAAAGAAGAATAAGAAAAACCCTCACTCTCAATTTGAATTACGAAGCAGTCTACCCTTCCCTTCCCTCCCCTTCCCTTTCCTTTCCTTTCTTAGGAACACATTTCCAATTGTAAACGGACAAAAGAACCTTTCTAATAATAATGGAAACAGCTCTATATTAAAAACTGGACACCCCCCAAAACGAAAACCTTCTTTCTCCTTGTTCTCTCCCCCTCCCCCTTCCTCTCCCTCTCCCTCTCCCTTCTCCTCTCTCTTTTCCTCTCCCTCTCCCACTCCGGCTCCCACTCCCCTCCCTCTCCCTCCCCCTCCCTCTCCCTCTCCTCTCACTCTTTTTCTCACATTATAAAAAGATTGTCGGGGATATGTGAGGTATCCTCCCACTGACGCTGTGACCACGATCTGACCGTTGGATCGACGAAGATGTGGCAAAGCGTGAATGCTCGGCCACACGTTTCCCCAAAAATCCACCTCCTAAGGGACCAGTATACACACTTAATGTGGTAAGGATTAATGCATGAAGATGCGAGAGTAGAAAAACTGTTACATCTTTGACAAAGAGAGATTCAAAAAAGATATTAGGGAAACGATAGCTGGGAACAGCTTAAGGTGGTATAGCAGTACACATTGTATCGCTATTAGTGTCTGTACTTTTTTTCGACCTTAAAACTTATTTTTCTTTGTGTACACTTGTCGGATTATTAATCCGACGGTTGTGATCAAATGGCAAAATTTCCTTTTGATGTCGACCTTCAATTGAAAATCGAACAAGTGGGGCACGAAGAAAAGTTGATTTTAAGTGGCTGAAAAAACATTAACACTAATAGCGATAACTGATGTACTCATGGCAATGTTCAATGCCAAAAAAAATAAACTTCTTGGGGTTCATTTTCTTAGAGGAATCAATTACGAGGTTGAAAGGTTAGAATTGGAGTTAAAACACGGAGTTTAACAGAGATAACTATTGAACAATGTCGTTAAACAAAAAAAGAATGAGACCAATTCTCTGCTTAATATCCTTCTACAACGGAAAACGAAAAGATGTGCCTTTTTCCAAAGAAATGACATGCTTTGAAGGATCTTATTAACGTAGAATAGAGACGTTTACCATGGTTTTATTGAAAGAATCTACATCCGGGTAACTCTCAAATAAACGACTTTCTGCCATTCCCGCATTGTTCACCAAAACATCAACTGTAGGAAAATAGAAAGGAGGAAACAAACAACCAACAATATCGTTAATACTGATTGAATCCCAGTGTTAGTGTGGATTGAAAAAGAGCATAGTTGGGCAGTAAAAATTGACTGCTCTATTTCAGTATTCTTGTCAGTGTTAACAGAAGGGTCCACGTAGACACCGAAAGGTGACGAATGTCTTCATTAGAATTTGTTATGGTTTCACACTAATACACGTGTATGGCCAAAAGTATTTTCTAGAAAAGTACCTTCAAAATCACGCACAAAAACTAGCAGAGTATTTCCTGGAAGGAGAAGGGTCCACACAAACATAGACGGACGGTCTAATGTGATTTTGTTGTCATAAACAATGCAAAGATTCTGGTGAAAAAAAGTTAAACACTGGCAATGGTGTGAGGCATTTCCGATGACTGACTAACACCTAAACAGAAATAAGTAGATGGAGTCCTTTTTGTTTCCAAAGAGAGAACGCATTTGCTGTTTGACATGCCACTTTATTTTTCCAGCTGCGTAAAAACCGATTTCTAAAAGTTCTTAAATTTAGAGCATTCCTGAAATGCTCTTCTATTATGGTAGCCCAACGTCTTACTGACAAAATACAGTTTCGAAGAAGCAAAACTTACAACAAAAAAAATACCAACCGGCACCAAACAACAAAAAGTTCACTGCCCGATTTTGATCCTTCCAAGCTCTTCACTCAGCAGTCTCTTCCATTTTTCCATTTTCCCATTTTCCCCATGAGCATAATTCCATATATTTAGTTGCCCCCCACCTCCTCCGTAACGCTCCACGGTGACCTCGATGAGCTTCCTGCAATCCTCCTCCTTGCTGACGTCAGTGCGACAGGTGGCAGTCTCTGCTGCACCCATCTCGAGGCACCGCTGCGCCACCTCATCGAGGCGATTCTGACGCCGGGCAGCGAGAGTAAGACGAGCACCACGACGGGCGTACTCATAGGCCATTTGCTGCGATTGGATGTAGGGTTCAGATTTTATGAGTTTAGGTTTTTGGGTTTTGCATTCAAAGTTCAGCATTTCATGGTGTACTTACGGTTTGGGTTGAATTTTGAGCGTTTGTTAAAATGTCTGTCAAGTACATGTGTTTGGAAATTGGAATAGCTCCTTGAAATCTATAACCTGGAATATGAATTTCTGGCGTTTAGACTTTCGGTGTCGGCAGTTGAAATCTCTTTCTTTTGAAGTATTCCATCTGAAATTGTTTCTTTAAGTTTGGAATTTTAAAAGTTGGCATCAATGGTGTTAAAAATAAAAAATTGATCGTGTTGAGATCTGTTCGTCAGCTTGATGGTCCATCAATACCAAAGATAAAAACTTGGTCTAAATGAGTCTCCATTGTCTAAAACAACGATTCCCAAACACTACAATGTCGATTCGATACTTTGTGTAGATTTCACAACCAACAACGGCGATAACTGTTCGACTGTCAAGATATGTTTGACAACAAAAGGTCAAAACATAGGAAAGACTGTAAAAAAAGAAAATGTTGAATCATCAATGGTTTTTTTTTTAAGTTTTGAAGATTCGGTACAAATTCACATTGCTCGAAGAAGGCTAAAAACCAAAAAGAAACGTCGCCCTTTTAATGGGAGTAAACCTTCGATAGTGCAATACCTATGATGACCAATGCAGTATTTACTTCAAATCTTGTCCGATGCAAATTGTTCGATTTCCATGTGACAGTTGAGAGAATAGTTTCAAAAATTCCCATAACATACAAAACACAAGGAAATATCGTACGCTCAATATTCAAACATACCCTGAGATTGAGCATATTAAACTCTTCAGCCGTATGCTCAATATTCGACTGATAAATTCATATAAATTCATCTATATTCCGATATAGATCTCTAAATATTCTACATTTTAGATTGTGATGTATCAATCGCCTTAACTTTGTAAATATATGATCTTATTAAACAATCATAGACATTAATGGTGTTTTTTACGTCCTCTCCCTTTGCCTCCTCCTTTCTCTCGATAAACAAAAGAGATGTTCCGCATTCTCAATGAAGAAGACACACAATAGAACACATTCAAGATTCAATTCAGAAACTTTATATAAAAAAAACATGTAAGTAAACAAAATCAAAATAGAGGTCACTCAGAATTTAAACTAACTTAATCTCCTTTTCCCTCTTCTCCTCTCTAGAAAGACCTCACTGTAAACCTTACCTCGCCAATCCCAGAAGAAGCTCCTGTTATTACAACAACTTTGTTCCGTACAGTCCATACGTCCGCTCGGAGAAGATTGAGGAAGCGAAGTATTCTATGGACACGTTTCAGAAAAGGACGAACAAAAAAAACCAATAGGATCAAAGCACCTGGAGCCACAAAGAGCGTTAGGACTGCTTCAAACGCTGCGTACACCAGCGAATCCATCCTAGAAACCCTAACTGAACCCGATACCTAACAGGAAACCCGATACTAAGGCTATGAATGAGATTAGAGGCTAGAAGTGGACTGCTGTAAAGATTGAATCAAGCGACAAAAAAAAGAGTCTAAAAGGTTCTTTTGCTTTCTTGGTAGTGTGTGAGAGTGTGAGGTGAACAACGGATGAGTCGTTTCGAGATGTAAGTCGTGGAACGGCGTCATTGCATGTTAGTGCCATGTATGTGTCAACGTGGCAGCGAAGCTGAGAATTTGAGTCTGCTGACCTGACAATGCCGGTACAAACTTACGTGGCACAACTTGCCACGTGGAGAATCTCAGTTTCCGCTTGTGTCGTTGTTACGGTACACCGCGCATCGTTATTAGTGTCAAAGTTTAAATAGCGTAAAAAAAACAATAGTGTTATTGATTCTAATTTAGTGCCAGAAACGTGGCAGATTATGGTCCACGTCCTTAAATAGCGTTGCTAATTTAATTTCGAAAATCATGTATACTAATTGCGGGAAAATAAAAGAACCCAAATTAGAGTTAACAACACTAATAACGATGCGCGGTGTACAGTACATACCCATCGGTATGAAGTTATGAACGTTTAAAGAAAAAATAGCGTAAGCGGTTGAAAAAACGCTATTGTTTGTATCGCTGTCGAATTAATACAAAAGAACATCAATACTATAATAGCTTTGATCGTTAACGCCAAATTGTGTGTCAACTTTGCAGCGTGTACGCTGAGCTGTCATAAAAACATATTCAAAGCATAGTTCAAAAGTAGGCGTTTCTATTGTAGGCCTTCTGTAGGCGCCTTTATCGTAAGTTGTGTTATGGGCTTTTCATGTGATCTTCTTAGATCGCTTTTATCAGCGAACGTCCGATCATCCAAATCTGACAGTTTAAATAAAAAATACCTCAAAACTAGCAGAAAAATAATTTTTTGTTTTCAAAATTTAGACTAACGTTTAATTCTCTATCGATCGATGTGCAACTCAGGGTGTGTCCCCATGTGCATAAGTAAGGGTTTAATTTTGTCGTTTTCTTGTAAAACTTAGAGCCGTACTGCCTAAGTTGCAACTGCACGAAGGAATCGCAAATTTGTAGAGTACAATTTGCATCATCCTCGAATTTAAGATGTATGAAAAATTGTCCTCTTGTGTTTTTCGACCCACTTCCACGACAAAAAACGGCATCTTCAACCTTACGTTTAAAACACATGCGCGATGTGTTTTAAAACTAGGTATTTTCGATAAACAAATAGGAACATATATTCGCCGTGCCGTAATTTTCGAAAATTTTCATACGATTTCCAAGGACAAAGAAAAGTACATAATTCGATGTTTTGTCCGTTTGCGTTTGAATACAACGAAGAAAAGTACACAATTTGTTTGGATTTGTCCGTTTTCGTCCAGTACGGATTTCTTTTATGCAGGGGTCTTCAAATTTCGATGCCATTTCACGTCGGCCGGATAGGAGACGCAAAGGCAAAGCGCCTCGTCTTCAACCGCGAAACGGCACAGGCTAGAAGGCGGTACATCTACAATGTCACGAAAAGTCCTGCGACGTCACAAGCAGTTCCAAAAAATAACGTGAGACCACGGATTGTAGACATTGACAACCGTCACAGGTATTGTCAACGTATACAATCGTCACAAACGTAAGTTACGATTTCGTCCTTACAAACATAGGGGAACTTGAAAACCGGGTCCGGCGGATCCGCGCTAAAATACAAAGTAAGTTCGCTAAGTTACAAGTACATGGGGACATACCCTAAGTTACTGGATGACCGATTTCATTCTCCAACGTTATGGACGTAAAACTTGACCGTCGGATGCAGAATAGGATACGCCGTCGATAAAACCTTTCAGTTTGCAACAAGTGACCTAAAAGAGTCCAATTTTAGGAGCCTGAACGTATAGTATTGCGCCTCGTGGGAAAGTAAATAAAATTCTGCCACGAAGGCGCGACTATGTGGCTTCACGTGGCAAAAGCCATGTGCCTTCCTCCAGCGTGGATGCAAAGCCAGCGGAAGCCGCGGGAAAATCTTTGACGGAAGATATACTAAAAAACCGGTGCTTTTATACACGGGCACTAGGCTATTTTACGCTAATTGATGGTTTAGGTTAATTATTATTCTGTTCTACAACAAAAGTTTACATTTAATATTCGCGCTATATCCGGTGGCTAAGCAGCTATTTCAATTTATTTGATGTTAGAGTACGTCCCCATGTAAGCTATACTTTGAAAAAGTATTTTGGACTGTAGTGAAGTGCTCCGTACTACTTTGAAAAGCGTCCCTATGTGCAAAAATGAAATCGGAACTTTGAAATGTGACGGTTTTAGACGTGGGTACAACTTTTTGACGGTTGACGACGACTACGAAACTTCCGACAATCGGTGACGCCAAAAAAAACAGCGACAGTTGTAGACGTCTAGATTTTTGTAATTTTGTGACATGGGCAGATGTTAGAGTTTTGTGACATTGTGACGCCATGCTCACTTGTGACAACGTCGACGTCACAAAATTCAAGAACTTTTTGCCATGGCTATCCGATTTCACTTTTCCGACATTTCTCAATCGACTTGCCATAAAAATATACATAAAGGTAGTCAAAAGAATTATTTTTTAAATATCTTTCATTTAATGCGAGTAATGTCATGCCTGATTCAAAAAGTGAGAGATAAAAACGATATTGTGAGAGGGAGAGGGGAGAAGCGACGACGGCGCAAAAATTTGCAAAGGACCCATGAATGAAAGTGGAGGTCCAGAGACCCCTGCAGATTTTTTTTCCGTACATGCTAGTCTTTTCCGTACATGCACGTGACGGGTAGGGAAAAAAATAGCAAGAGCTCTCCCTCGTCCTAAAATTTTACCACTCGTGTAGCGCGTGTGTGGACTAGTTTTTAATTCGTTGTTTGGGAGGTACTTTCCCTGAAATCAGGTCGCGAGGTGATTATTGATGGAGTTTTTTGACAGACTGTATTCTCTTGCCCAAGGGTCGAAAAAAGAAAAACGCCAAAATTCGTTAACTTGACGACAAACATGAAGTATCGACTTGACGTTTGCTGTACTTTTAAAGAATATATTTTATTGTACTGCTAAAGTTTTTCTCGTACGGAACTGCGTCTTGGGTGAAAACGACAAGATAAAGTCGATACTTTAATACATGGGGACGTACCCTATTTCATAGTCAAAAGTAGGCGTTTTTATGGTAGGCCTGTGGTCGGCGCCTTTATCGTAAGTTGTGTTATGGGCTTTTCATGTGATCTTCTAAGATCGCTTTGATCAGCGACCGTCCGATCGTCCGAATCTGAGGGTGTTAACAAAATATTTTTGTCCAAATGTTTTAATTGGTCCAATTTTTGGTCCGAATGTTTTAATTGGTCCGAATAGGTCCGAATACAATATGGGTCTTAAGGTCATATTGTATGTTTTGCATACAATAGGCATATTGTATGGGCCTGCTTTCACCTACTTTTGAACTATGGTCTATTTGCGACGGGCGGTAAAAGCGTACGCGGGAATTCACGATCTAGCCGTTGTTTTCGTGATCCACCGTTGAGAGTGTTTTAAAGTTATTCACCAAGGCGTAAGGGTTTTGAATATCCCACCGTTCGATTTGAAGATCCACGGCTGCCCGTTTATTGAGATTGCCGTTATAGTACAGACAAGGCCCCGTAAGAGGCGTGAGGAGTACGACATGACAACGGACACAATTGCGTGGTTCACACTTGGAAAAATGGGAAAACGATGTCATAAATTTTGGGACCCGTACGCCAAATTTCATAAAATGACAAAAAACGCGACGCTGACGGTTGGGACAGTAGGTTTCGACCGTTTTGGAGCGTAGCGGCGGACAAAAGATGTAGTTTTAAGCGCTAAAACTTCACAGTTGCGAATAGCAAACGGCAACTGCCGTCTGCCTTTAGACATCATGTTCATAATGCACTTTTTCGTTTTGAAGAATTACGAAACGAAGCGCACGGACGTAAACCGTACAAGATATTTTTCCCTCGCAAACTTATGAACAAAGTAGAGGACCAATCAAAATAGAGAACATGTAATGTAAAAAAAAAGAAAACACACCGATGGAAAAAAGACAAAAAATGGTTATTTTTTTCCCACTCCCTGCTGGTAAAGCTCCTCTCTCCTTTTATTGCAAAGAAAATTTCTCTCTCCTTCTCTCTCTCTCTCTCACTCTAAAAAATAATCTCTCATGTTAATTTATACCTGGCGTTTTTTTATCCCGGTTTTTACTTAGATGCTTATTTGTACTTTCGATTCCCTAAAGGAATCTTCATTTTCCATACTATTCGTGGTCAGTAAAGCTTACAAAACAAATAGTATTACTGTAGTTTTGGTTTTTGTTTCACCAATTAGATGTGGTCAGAAGAGAAGGGAAAAATGACACACAAAAAAAGGAAAAGGGGAAGAGGGAGGGGAGGAGAGATGGATCACAAAATGTTAATTTTTATGAATTTAGGCCTCTCTCTCTCGATCTCTCTCTCTCCCCTCTCCCTTCTTTTTCTCTTTCGCTTCTCTCGTTTTTAACGCAGGTGTCTCGAGGAAATCAAGTTTAAAAAAAATGAGGGAGGGAGAGAGAGAGAGAGGGATAACATGAAAAATTAATGGAAAAGTTCAAGTAAATATTCAGAAATCAAACTCAAATTCTGGACCAGAAAAAGAAAAAAACATTTTTTGGTCAAAAAACTTTATAATATTTTTTCTTATGACATAAAAATAAACATATAATAAAAAAAAAAACTTTTCCGTCTCGAATTCTTCGTTTAATCACGGATCCCTCTCCGTGGACATCTCGAACCTACAAAAAAAAAAGAAAAAAAAATACTGAAATAAGTTTGTGATTGATTTTTTTTTTCAGTGTGGCTTTGTTGGCAAAATGTTAACTAAGTTATGTTTTCGGTTCTTTGTTTTATGTTTGAGACAAGGGAACTCACCAAATCAGGTGTGTTAAAAAACCCTTGTGTATTGCAACTCTTTAGTAATGGTTAGTATTGCACAAAACTAATAATGTGCTAACACTAATTATACAGACAAAAACCTGTTCTGATATTAATTGTACAGAGTAATAACTGTGTGAGCACGAACCCTAATTCCTAATTAGAATAGACGATTTCTTCGAAAATTTTCAAATTCCCAATTAGCGTAAACCACGCTAATTATTCGTATACGCTAAAAAAACTTACACGCTAATAACGATTGGCGGTGTACTTCATTTTAGGCTTTTAGCCCTATGCGTATTTTAGTAATTTCATCATTTTTTCACAATAAAACGGGTACAAACGGGGTTTATAAACCCTAAAATACAAATTATAGGGTTTATAGGGTGTATTCACTATTTAGGGTGAGAATACAAAACGCTGTCGGCTTTGCCGGATTTTACTTTTTAGGTCAAAGCGTCAAACAGCTTCGAACGACCGAAGAAGCAATTTTCTCGGTCATCAGATTTGTTTGAAGTATAGAATCTAACGGCATTTAATGCTCCGTCATGATTAGTTGACTACAAAGTACAGCATTAAGTAAAAACTACCCAATAAGATCTGCTGAACCCTAGGAGAATTTTCTAAAGGACCATAAAAGTTAATCGTCCCGCCGTAAAAGTTACGCTTTTTCTGTTAAGGTTTTCTAATGGTTAGTATATACGACAATGTAACATACCGTAACACCCTAACTATCATTGATATTTTAAGTTCTAACTTTTAACTATTTAAATTTTCCTCCACGTGTAATATAACTCTTGATTTCGCGTCATTTTGTCTGTCATTATGCCACGTGGCGACTCAGAAAGTATTGCACTCCCAAACTCCTTGTCGCGATTGGTGTTACCGGCCGTCCATACGGATATACGGACGAAGAAATTTTCACAGGTTTCGTTGGACAGTCCCTCAAAAACCTAGTTCGTCGGTTTCCTAAAAACCGTACATATTTCGTACGGAATTTTCTTGGAGCTGTCAACTTAACAGTTTTGGAGTCTTCCCATAGAAAATCTCCTGCGAAAAAACAAAACTTGACCAATAATCGAGCTGCAGGAAACGGTCGGGTTTTCGAAACATTTCTAAGCATCTTTTCGATCGGAGAGCGGTAAAAAATTCAGGACCACATAAACTTTTGATCTTAGCCGTCCATTTTCGTCCACATTGAAATGGACATTTTCGCATTTAAAGTTTTAAACATAGTAACGTACATCGCATTTCGTACCAGAATTCGTCCGTACCGTGTACGGAGTGACTTTTCGAAAATCGAAACGTCCATGTAAAAGCGGTCTATATCGTAAAATCGTAGGATTTGAAAAATATCGTTCGGTCCAATTCTCTCAAATTTTGTTTTATTGTTACTGTATTTAGTGTTATTTTAAAATATAATTGTGTTTACTTTGTCCTCACATGCTTTAGTCAACATCGCAAAGACTAGTAGTCCTTCTTTCCTATTATAGGTACAAGTATATACGTTTGAACCTAAAGCTTGATAGTTTGTTCTTGACTCATTTACGTTTTTATTCCCGTTTTTTTGTAAAATCTTCCGTTTTTACTCTCTATTTTGCCGAATTCCGATGCGAACTTGACCAAAAAAGCATAAGAATGTGCACAAATAGAGAAAAAAAAATGTCTTCTGTTTATATGATTAAGTACTAACATGAGTCAAAAGTACTCCCACCCCTTTTGTTAACTATACAAGCTAGTGCCCAGGGACTCAAAGTTTGTCTTTACACTAAAAAGTACAAAATAGTACAATAGTACACATTAATTTCAAAAATCGTACAATCAATTGTACACAAATAATAAACCATGTTCCGTACATTTGACACGTTACGATTTTCCATACTTAGAAAAATGGTACATGTTAATTTAACAAATTGTTTGATCAATTGTACTCCACCTTACGCTTTAATGCATAGTTCAAAAGTAGGCGTTTTTATGGTAGGCCTGTGGTCGGCGCCTTTATCGTAAGTTGTGTTATGGGCTTTTCATGTGATCTTCTAAGATCGCTTTGATCAGCGACCGTCCGATCGTCCGAATCTGAGGGTGTTAACAAAATATTTTTGTCCAAATGTTTTAATTGGTCCAATTTTTGGTCCGAATGTTTTAATTGGTCCGAATAGGTCCGAATACAATATGGGTCTTAAGGTCATATTGTATGTTTTGCATACAATAGGCATATTGTATGGGCCTGCTTTCACCTACTTTTGAACTATGGTCTATTTGCGACGGGCGGTAAAAGCGTACGCGGGAATTCACGATCTAGCCGTTGTTTTCGTGATCCACCGTTGAGAGTGTTTTAAAGTTATTCACCAAGGCGTAAGGGTTTTGAATATCCCACCGTTCGATTTGAAGATCCACGGCTGCCCGTTTATTGAGATTGCCGTTATAGTACAGACAAGGCCCCGTAAGAGGCGTGAGGAGTACGACATGACAACGGACACAATTGCGTGGTTCACACTTGGAAAAATGGGAAAACGATGTCATAAATTTTGGGACCCGTACGCCAAATTTCATAAAATGACAAAAAACGCGACGCTGACGGTTGGGACAGTAGGTTTCGACCGTTTTGGAGCGTAGCGGCGGACAAAAGATGTAGTTTTAAGCGCTAAAACTTCACAGTTGCGAATAGCAAACGGCAACTGCCGTCTGCCTTTAGACATCATGTTCTACTTTTAGTTTTGAAGAATTAGAAGCGAAGAGCATATGACGTAAACCGTCAAATATTTTTCCCTCATGACTTATGAACAAAGTAGAGGACCAATCAAAATGAGCAATGTAAAAAAAGAAAACACGATGGAAAAAGACAAAAATGGTTATTTTTTCCCCTCCCTCTTGGTAAAAATCTCTCTCCTTTATTGCAAAGAAAATTCTCTCCTTCTCTCTCTCTCTCTCATCTAAATGTCTCATATTTATACAGCGTTTTTATCCGGTTTTAGATCTTATTTGTACTTCGGTTAAAGGATCTTCATTTTCATTACTTTAGGTGTCGATAAAACTACAAAAATATTATTCATGAATTTGGTTTTGTTTCACAATTAGATGTGAGTGAAGAAGGAAAAATGACACACAAAAAAGGAGAAAGAAGAAGAGGGAGGGAGATGGTCTAGATGTTAATTTTTATGAATTTAGGCCTCTCTCTCTCGATCTCTCTCTCTCCCCTCTCCCTTCTTTTTCTCTTTCGCTTCTCTCGTTTTTAACGCAGGTGTCTCGAGGAAATCAAGTTTAAAAAAAATGAGGGAGGGAGAGAGAGAGAGAGGGATAACATGAAAAATTAATGGAAAAGTTCAAGTAAATATTCAGAAATCAAACTCAAATTCTGGACCAGAAAAAGAAAAAAACATTTTTTGGTCAAAAAACTTTATAATATTTTTTCTTATGACATAAAAATAAACATATAATAAAAAAAAAAACTTTTCCGTCTCGAATTCTTCGTTTAATCACGGATCCCTCTCCGTGGACATCTCGAACCTACAAAAAAAAAAGAAAAAAAAATACTGAAATAAGTTTGTGATTGATTTTTTTTTTCAGTGTGGCTTTGTTGGCAAAATGTTAACTAAGTTATGTTTTCGGTTCTTTGTTTTATGTTTGAGACAAGGGAACTCACCAAATCAGGTGTGTTAAAAAACCCTTGTGTATTGCAACTCTTTAGTAATGGTTAGTATTGCACAAAACTAATAATGTGCTAACACTAATTATACAGACAAAAACCTGTTCTGATATTAATTGTACAGAGTAATAACTGTGTGAGCACGAGTTATTCATACTAATAACTGTTCTAATTATTGGAGGTGGATTGGCGCAAGCCATGAAATTGTACACAAGAGAAAGATCAATGCATTGGAGAGAGAAATTGATTTGTATTTGGCGATGATTTAATTGAGTGAGAAAATTCACTTATATACAAAATACACAGTGCTAACTACTGAGGGGTCTAAGCGCTCTTTTGTGCGCTATAACTAAAAGGATCCTAGTCAAGATTCTAATATATCGGGTCAACATATTACTTGACTAGATTCTAATGTATGTAGACTAGATTCTAACGTAAGTTAGACTGCAACGGATTGACTTTAGGTCGGCAATGTAAAAAAGTAATGAAGACCTTAAGTAACGACATAGACTTAAGCGACAAAGAGTACGAAGTCAAAATTAAAGTACAAAAAGAATTAAGACAAAAAGAAAACATACGTAAAACTAGAGACCGTCGCCCAAATGACTTGTACGTAGGGCGACAAGACTGGACCGACGCATATAGAGTACGAACACGACCAAGACCAGACCGACCCATGTAATGATAGGTACAGACGAGACGAAGACCGGACCGACGTATGACGAGTACGGACAGACCTAACGCTAAATGACCGTTAACGCTAATTATACAGACAAATAATTGTACTAATACTGATTACAAAGACTAATTATTGATGTTAGACTGATTATACATATTACTAACTTTACTCACACTACTTATACATACTAAAAATTGAGTTAATATTAATCATACAGACTAATAATTGTATAAATACTGATTACGTAATAATTGTCCTAATACTAATTATACAATACTAATATCTACACTAACACTCATTATATAGACTAATAACTATATTCATACAAATTATACAAACTTATAGCTATAATAACACTAATTATACAAACTAAAATTGTGCTAAGACTAATAAAACAAACTCGTAACTGTTTTAATACTAATTAAATAGACTAAAAACCGTGTTACTACTAATGAAACACTATTAATAACTGTACTAACATTAATTATAGTGACTAATAACTGAATCAATACTAATTATACAGAATTTTAATTGTTTTAATACTAATTATACAGACTAATAACTGAACCAATACTGATTTTACAAAAACTAATGATACAAACTTATAACTGTACTCACATACTAATAACTTTACTAATACTGATTATACGTACTAATAGCTGGACTAATACAGATAATACACAAATAATTAGTATGAATATCTAGTATAAGTACAGTTATCAGTCTGTATGATTATTAATTAGAACAATTGTTAGTTTGTATATTTAGTATTAATACAGTGCTTAACCTGCATATCTCGTATTAGTAAAGTGCTTAATCTATATATTTAGTATTACTATCCTTTGTAGTCTGCATAATTAGGATTATTATTAGGATTAGTACAGTTATTAGTAATGCATAATTAGTAATAGTACAGTTATTAGTAAGTATAATCAGTATTAGTACAGCTATTAGTCTGTATACTTAGACTGCAACGGATTGACTTTAGGTCGGCAATGTAAAAAAGTAATGAAGACCTTAAGTAACGACATAGACTTAAGCGACAAAGAGTACGAAGTCAAAATTAAAGTACAAAAAGAATTAAGACAAAAAGAAAACATACGTAAAACTAGAGACCGTCGCCCCTAGGACTTGTACGTAGGGCGACAAGACTGGACCGACGCATGTAGAATACGAACAAGACCAAGACCGGACCGACCCACGTAATGATGGGTACAGACGAGACCAAGACTGGACCGACGTATGACGAGTACGTACAGACGTAACGCTAAATGACCCTTAACACCCCCCCTCTAGCAAAAACTAAGAAGTAGTTTGAGATGAAAATAAAGGAAATTTAGCCAGGAGGAGAAGGAAGACGAAGGCCGGAGGAGAAGCGATGCTGCTCGAAGTGAGGGCGATGAAGAGCCTTGGTGAGATAATCGGCCACTTGGTCGGCGGATTTGACATAAAAAAACTGGAGAGTGCCATCTTCGACCCGCTCCCGAGAGTAATGATACTGAATGTCGATGTGCTTGGTCCGTTTGTGGTGAACAAGATTGCGGATCAAAGCAAGGGCTCCTTGGGAATCGGAAAAAATAGGAGTAGGGGCTGAAGGGGAAACCCAAGATTCGAAAACAGGGTGCGAAGGCAAACAACTTCATTGGCGGTGTGACAAACGGCCATATATTCCGCCTCAATGCTGGAGCATGCCGTGGTAGGCTGGTTTCTGAATGACCAGGAGATAAGACCATTGCCCAAAAAGAAGCACTAGCCAGTGGTGGAACGCGTGAAAGCTCATCTTGTGCCCAATGTGAATCATCAAAACCCGTAAGAGCACTAGAGCCAGAGGAAGAATATGTGAGACAAAGAGATTTATTGCTTTTTAGATAACGAAAGACACGTTTGGCTGCGGCAAGATGATCAAGAGAAGGACGTTGGAGGAATTGACTGAGTTTAGTGACACTTGTGGCAATGTCAGGGCGGGTGGCCTTCATGGCGTACATAGGGGCCCCGACCATCGAGCGATAAGTGGAATGGAGGAAGGGAGAGAGAAGGGAATCAGTGGAAGCGAGGAGAGGGGCATTGGCATCCAAAGAAGTGGAAAAGGAGGAGCACTCTGCCATGCCAAAGAGTTCCAAAAGATCAGAGATAAAGGTCTCATGAGAGAGGGTGAGGGTGCGAGTTGAGCGGTTACAAGAAACTTGAATGCCCAAATAATACGTGAGCTCACCTTGATCGGCCGTGTCAAAATGGGTTTGAAGGAGAGATTTGACAGTAGAGATTTCAGAGAGAGAAGGACCGACAAGAAGTAGATCATTGACAAAGATGGCAACAATTATCAAGGAGGTGCCAGAGCCGCAAGAGTAAATGCTAAAATCAGCATCAATTCGGGTAAATCCTTCTTTTCGTATAATAACATCTATAGTATGGTTCCATACACGGGGGGGTTGTTTTAATCCATATATTGTTTTAATGAGATGGAAAACCAGATGCTCGGACCCAAAGGAAATATAGTCCTCGAGCTGATGCATGTAAATGTCCTTAGACAAGATCCTATTTAAGAAGGCATTCTTAACATCCATATGATGAACATGGAAATCATGTTCACCAACTAAAACAAGTAAAGTGCTGATAGATGTCAACCATGCAACTAGAGCAAAGGTTTCACTAAAATCTATACCTTCGATTTGGGAAAGCCCTTCGCCACCAAACAAGCATTGTATTTGTCAACGGATCCATCCGCTTTCTGTTTTACACGGAAGACCCATTTTGAGCCGATTGCCTTTCTTCTAGGGGGGAGGGGAACAAGATACCATGTTTTGCTGAAAATTATGGCAATGAATTCAGCATCAGCGGAAATTTTCCAAAGGGAAGCATCAGGACGTTTTAGGGCAGCTTTGAGAGAGAGAGAGGGGCTAAAATAAGAGAGGCAAAGGCCCCTGCCTAGTAAACGTAAGCAAATGAGGCATGGCCTATGGAGGTAATTGTAACAAGGTTACAAGGTTGAGTACTTAGTGACTAGAAACTAGGTTCATATAGTTGCGGTTGCAGAGCAGCGCAACTACGATTCCAGATCAGGCAACATAGCAGCATAGCAACTCAGTAGAATAGCGTAGCGCAGCATAGCAACGCAGCGGGGCAGTATAGCAACGCCGCAGAATGTGAATTTAACTGTATAGTTCTAGAAAGATACCTTGGGTAGATCTTGGTTGACAGCGAAGGTCCACGTGTACATTGTACAGTATTGGGTTGGCTAGTAGCTAGTTAGTTCAAATAGTGGGACAGACGTAGTACGAGACAGACTCTTTGGGTAGACCTTCGTAGCGAGCGTTGAATCTTGTAATCCTCTCTTGAGTAATAAAGCGCAACCTTGTCTGTCATTGCTGTGTGCGCTTGCTGTTGCTACGGGAAGATCTTTGGAGCTTTCCGCTGTGCATTGTGGGTATTGTGCTGCCTATATTTCCTGTCCCTTTTACAGTAATAAGCCGAGAGGGGGGAACTCTAGGGCGTGCGGGGTTACGGCAAGGTAAAAGAGAGGGCTCAAAGGGGAATCAGCTCGGGAGGTGAAAAGAGGAGAAATCAAAAGAAAGGGGAAGTGGGCGTGTAAAGGTGTTGGAAGTGAAGTATTTTGAATTTGTACGATGAAGAAGACGTTGTTGAAGATGGGAGTCGGATGAAAGGGGAGGAAAGATGGGGAGGACAGAAAATGGGGGTCTTGGGAGGAGGAGGGTGGGAAGATTAAGCTCGGTGCGGTGGGGTCGTGAAAAGGTTAAGTTTTGGAAGAAGAGGATGTGAGAGGGAAAAGAATGGATAATGGGGAAGGGGAAGGGAGTCAAACGAGGTTTGAAAATGGCGTTTGGATTAAGTTGAGTGGTGATGGGTGAAAGGCGGTCGCGATTGCCGCAAAAATGGGCGAAAAATGCGGGCACAATTTCGTAGTGGAAGTCTTTCAAGACCGAAGTGCCATATGTGGAGAGGCACTGGGTAGATTTTGGTAAGCATTCTGGGACAAAATAGCTAATTTAACAAATTTCTGACTCTAACCAAAATTCGCAAAAAGTAAACGCGGGGCGACGTGTGATGCAATATGCGTTAAACCTTTTGCGTCGGTTCTGTGTAGCGTCAGAAGCCGTTCAGCTAATGCTTGTGCATGAGGAATTCAGAAAATTGGTTGGACGAAAATTCGCCACCGTTGTCACTATGCAATACCTTGATTAGTTAGTCATGAAATTTTCTACCAACACCTTAAATTCTTGATATCGTGCAAAAGCGTCAAATTTATGACAGATTGGATACACGTGTGAAAAACGAGTGGCGTGGTCAATCAAAGTGAAAAAATAAAGGGATCCACTGTAGCTACGCGTGCGCATGGGACCACACATGTCCGTATGTATAAGTGCAAGGGGTTCAGTGATGATGATAGTGCTAGTGGGAAATGAGTGACGTGACATTTTTCCTTGCACGCAACCGTGACAAAAATCCAAAGATTTGTTAGAAAACGAATTTATTCCGGTTACAAGATTTGGCAAAGTACGCAAACGTTCGCTACTTAAATGACCATATCTTAAATGCCAAAGGGAAAAACTTTCGACGCTATCACTTAAAGCAAATCTCTTTGGTGTACTATACGATTGTAGAACGTATATAGAATCTCGTACTACGCCAAAACCTATAGTACTATTGTCTTTTCTATCGAGAAAACATTACATTAAAAAATTCGTGATAGTAGTAGTGACTTGGGGAACGTGAATATGTATGCCTGTACACAC
>JBBHKE010000444.1:0-44454 GCA_037447655.1 Zygnema cylindricum | reverse complement strand
GGGGAGGAGTGTGTATAGTTTTCGGCATATAGTATGCGGTATTATTATTACTACTGTGTACGGAAAAATGAAAGTGTACGGAAAATGATGGGCACGAAGGGAGAATTTTTTTGCGTACTGTACGGAAATGTGTACGAAATGAGGTGTACGGTTTTGTTTTGGTATCGGTCTATTGAGTGCGGTATTGAGTGTACGAAAATTTTAGTACGATATTTGTTTTTGTGTACGAAAATGTGTACGGAAAAGAGTGGGTATTGCGTGTAGGTCGTGTACGGTACGCGGGGAAGGGTATGCGGTGAACGGATTCTTTTGGTTTCGGTATATTGTGTACGGTATATTTTTTCCGTACGGTATGTGGAGTATTGTGTACGGTAATTTGAAGTGTACGGTATACGGTATGCGGAAAAAAAGAAGATTGCGCCGCGCGTGCGAAATAGTTAGGAAAAAGTTTGTACTTTAATTATTTTAGTGCGCATTTTTTCGGAGGGGCTCGCACGTATTTTATGAATTTTGAATTGTACGGAATGGTATTTGATATGCGCGCGTTTTCGCGGCGGCGAGGAGATTTGAGGGGAGGGAAGGGAGGGAGGGAGGGAGGGGAAGGGAAGTGACGTACTGACGAGAAATCGAGGCCGTACGATTGGCGCATATAGCGGCGGTGGACGCGGGAGCGGGCGCGGAGAGACGCGGGAGGCGTATTTTGGAAGTATTCGGAACTTAATTTGGAACTTTTGTTTTGGTAAAAAGTACGGCTAGGTACATTTATGTACGATAAAGTACGAAAATGTACGGCAAGGTGAGGTTTGGAGCGTGTGAATAGGTACGGGATTCGTACGGATGGGGTCGGCTAGCTGAGGCTCGGTATTGGTGGATACGTATTGGAGGTCGTTGGAACGATCGGGTCCGGTTAGTGTACGGACAATGTACAATTTATGTACGGCAATTGTACTGAAATAGTACGGTTAGGATACTGGTTTGGTGCAAAGTGTACGGCTAAGTAGAGATGTGTACGAATTATGCTGGGATTCGCACGGACGGGTGACGATGCGGACAAAAACGGAAACGACAAAAAAGGTCGGGACGGGCCGCAAACGACAAAAAGTTCGGGGACGGTCTGGAAACGACAAAAAGGGTCCTGGACGGGCGGCTTTTATAACAATCGCTGATTGCGAATCTTGGATTGCGTTTCGGAGTGACGTTTGTCGTTTTGTGGGAGTTTGGGAATCATCGCCGCGGGAATCGAGGGAAAAAGGAGAGGAGTGTACGAAAATGTGGTACGGACAAGGGAGAAGTGAGAAATGAGGGACACGTTGAAGGAAAGGCGGTTTGTCGTATAAGGCTGACGGTGGGTGAAGTCAGCAGAGGGAGACACGTGGAGGGAGGAGAGGGAGAGAGAGGGAGGAAGAGGGAATTGAGAAAATGCTGACGTACGGACGGAGAAAGGAGGACGGATTTCTTAATTGCGGAAACAGCGAATTTCCCGACAAGGAAAGTCGTTAGGGCCAAAGAGAGAAATATTTTTAATATTTTTAATTATTTTTTCAATTTTTTTTTAATTTTTCGTACGATGCCAGTTGTTTCTATAGGACGTGAGCACCCCATGACGTCACGTTGACCGTACGGTTCAGTCTCTTCTTTGACTGACAGCTTGTCAAAACTGTGACAGGTGTCACATGGAGGCAAGGGGAGGCTATCTGATTTTCGGGCGAGCGAATCAGACAGCCTGTGCAGATTTTTTATATATTTTGTCGCTACTGAAAAGATTTTGTCCCTAGCGACAAAAAAATTCACGACAATGTTTCCAAATTAGCTGATTTTTGGACGTATCCGGCCGCTTCCCGACATTTTCTCCGGCCACCGAGGTGCTTGTGGGAGTCGCGTGACAAATTTCTGCTTTTCCAAAACGACAAAATGACTTCGTAGAGCGACCGGCACGTGGACAGCGTTTTCGCAGAAAAGCCAAAAAAGCAGAACTAACGCTTTTTTTCCACAGGGAATCCCCCCTCTCCGTTTTTTTTTTTTAAATACTCCCTCTTGTCCGACAGCTCAATTTCCTCGAGTTTCGCGAAAAACGGCCTTTAAAATTTAAAAATCCTCGAGCCTTTATTCGCTCCATTATTCGCTTTTTTAAGATTCGAGTTTAGCCAATTGAATTTTGTCGTATGTGAACGGCACATTAATGGATCTTAGATTATAAAATGAACGGTGAAGAATTTACGAAAGAGCGTTAGGGACTCTAGAGCCGTTACAGATTTGTTTTTTGCTGGAGTACAGGTAAGTACACCGCGAATCGTTATTAGAGTCAAGGTTTTTTTCGTCACTTAAAACATCTTTTCTCCGTACACATTTGTCGGATTTTCAATTTGAGACCACCAATCGGAAGCTGAGAATAATGTTACCTTTCAATCGCAACCGTCAGATCCGCAATACGACAAGTGTGTACCGAGAAAAGATGTTTTAAGTGGCAAAAAAGCCATTGACTCTAATAGCGATTCACGGTGTAGTGTGTTGCATACCGTCATCGTAAAGCAGTTTCGGGTACGGCATATCGGAAATAGATGCTCTATTTCTCCCGATATGACAGCTACACCGTGTATCGCTAATTCGCTATTAGTAGTGTTGGGTATCGGGATAATTCATATCGCGAAAATTTCGATATTCGATATATCGAATATCGATCGAGCAGATTCCTCGATATATCGTACCGGGACCAACATAAATTATCGCGATATATATCGCAAAAAATGGGTGTCCGTACAGTCGTTGTACGAAAAATCGTACGGATATCCCCCCCCCCCCCCCCCCCCCCCCCCCCCGACGGGGGGGGGGGGGGGGGGGGGGTTGGAAAAAAAAAAAAAAAAAAATTATTTTTTTTTTGGTTCGATATATCGGTGATATATCGCGATAATTTGGTTTTCGATATATCAAAGCAATATATCTATTATCAGGTACCTGAAATTCGATATATATCGAATATCGGCAAAAGGTCCTCGATACCCAACAATAGCTATTAGCCACTTAAAACATATTTTCTCCGTACACGCTTCTCCGATTTTAAATCTGACGGTTTCGATTGAGAGCCTTCATTCTTACCGGCCGCTTGGCGGTTTCCCGTGAAAATCGGACAAATGTGTACGCAGAAAAGTGTTGTATTTTGGAAAGCTTTCAGTCTCAGAGCAGCGCAGCTGCTTTACAGACAAAGTAGCGCAGCTGCTATACAGACAGAGCAGCGCAGCTGCTATACAACAGAGCAGCGCATCTGCTATACAGTAGCGCAGTTGCTATACAGCAGAGCAGCTGCTATACAGCAGAGCACCTGCTATAGAGCAGAGCAGCGCAGGAGCAGAGCAGCGCAGCAGCAGAGCAGCGCAGCAGCGAAGCTGCAACACAGACAGGACAAGGAAACCACGATTATATTTGATATGGTCCGTACAGACAACACAACGTATGATATTCTTAATGTGATTCTGTACTGGACAGAGCAACTGCGATAGATACGATTCTAGTCAACTTAGTGGGAAGTCAGTGGTAGCTCAGTGGTAGCTCAGTGGTAGCTCAGTGGTAGCTCAGTGGTAGCTTAGTGGTAGCTTAGTATTAGCTTGGCAGCTTGACGTACCTCTCAAGTACACTAGTATTGACCGGTACAACACAAGTATAAGACTTAGGACTCATAACATATAATGTATCCAGACTTCCAAGTAGTAAAACTGCAGACAGTTTTTGGGAAACCTCTGAGTATTATATCTTCAATGTTGTCAGGTCAATTGTGCTATAACTTTGGGAGTTATCAGTGGTTATTCTACTCTATATTCTGATAGAGTTTTGTGAGGTTTGGATGCTTGTATAAGAAGTGGTGAGCACTTAAGAACAGCTGTTTGGTAGGATTCTTGATAGCTTTTGAGAGTGTACATGTCTACTTCTACTACTACTGGTGCTCCTCCACCTGCACCGGTGGTGGTAGAACAACAAAAAGATGTTTTAATTGGCGAAAAAGCTATTAACACTAAAAGCAATACACGTTATATTGTACACTAGACGTACGAAACATCGACAACTTCGGCATCATGGAACTTCCCGCTCAGTTTTTCGTTGGTTCTTGGTCCAGACTGCAGAAACGTGCTCGAAAAATTACACTTCAACTCATAGTTCAAAAGTAGGCGTTTTTATGGTAGGCCTTTGGTTGGGGCCTTTATCGTAAGTTGTGTTATGGGCTTTTCATGTGATCTTCTTAGATCACTACTTTGATCAGCGACCGTCCGATCGTCCAAATCTGACGGTGTAAATGAAATTTTTTGGTTCGAATTTTTTAATTGGTCCAATTTTTTGTCTGGATGTTTTAATTGGTCCGAAAAGGTCCGAATACAATATGGGTCTTAAGGTCATATTGTATGTTTTGCATACAATAGGCATATTGTATGGGCCTACTTTCACCTACTTTTGAATTATGATTCATTTCGCAAATCTTAGGGAACGCGACAAAGCGTCGCAAATCTGACGCGGTACATCGCCAATCGTTGTTAGTGTAGAAGTTTCTTTAGCATGTAATAATAGTTACAGTGGTGTACGCTAATTTAGAATTTGACAATTTTGAAAAAAAACATACATTCTAATTGTTTAATAATTCTATATTCGGTCTTTGAAAGAAAAAAATGTCGGTCGCAAACATGCTTACACTAATATAGGTATTTGTACAAAATCTGACAAATCGTACACAAATCCTACGTTCACACAGTCGAAAAGTGGTTGTTGGACGAATATGTGCGAACGTGATATTTGAAAACCCGATTTCATCCCCCTTTTAGAGCGCATATCCGCATGTGTCCGCGGTTACTAAAACTCATTAATTATATTTTTTCACTTAAAAATGTACAATTTTGTACGGTCTGACACTGACCGTATACCACACTATTTAAACGATAACGTACTTCCGTTTTTAGGCTAATTGGACAAAAAACCCTAAATGGCGTACAGAAAAGATACGCTATTTGAGAATAAATAAAAAAACAGGACGGATTAGCGTACACTACGCTAATAGCGATTGGCGGTGTACTACTGCTGACATTTTTTAGCCACTTGAGACATATTTTTTTCGTGCACACTAATCGATTTGTACATCAGACGGCCGCGATTGAAAGGCAAGATTCTCGCCTCACCGATTGGCTTATGTCAAAAACCATCGACAGTATTAACAGTAAGAAAAACCCAAAAAAGGGCCATAAAAACCCTAAGTATGTACTTTTGGTCAGCCACGTGTACCATTGGACACCATTTGTGACGTCACATACATCGCATGAGTCATCAGTTACGTCAAACAAATGAGCGTCGCCTATTGGTCCAATGCGATTTGATATTTTAACACTAGTCGGAATTCCTTTTCGTTTCATTTGTACGATCTGTGGTATATAATACCGTACGAAATGCAATATAGGAACTAATATTTAAAAAATCCACACCATTTTGTATCCCATTTTTGTACCCCTTTGGTTTTTTTTTTTTGTATCATTTTTTCGCTATTGTTCAAATCGTGCGATTTTTTCCTTTTTTCTGATCTAAACGTATAATTTGTGACGGTTAAAAAAATCCTAAAAAATCGCGATGTGTTTCCTGTCTGGTAAACTGAACGGAAATTTACGTAAAAAGTACAGTGTTTCCTGTAAAATGTACTTATTTTTACGGTAATTTACTGAATTTTTACAGAAAAATTACAAACTGCGGTATATGTAGAATTTATTTCTGTTTACATGTCGGAATAGTACGGACGAAATCTCATTAACGATTTTTACGATTTTTTCAAAACGTTAAGTGGGTTCGTTATGTATAATTCGTCGCGATTGAATCGTTTGCAATAAACGGTATGAACAACTATTCATTTTTTAGGAAAAAATTAACTAATACTAACTTTATAACGCGATAAAAAAACCAAATGTTAGGTGAAAGCTTCTCTCCAATGAGGTAAAGCAAAAACATTTGCCCTCAGATTTCTCGATAATGTCAGGTGTCATACCGCATCAAGACGATTTTCAATTTGCAGATACGATTTAATGCCCGATTCGATTATTTTGCCCACCGCTAAACTCTTCTTAAAAACGATTCAATTCTGAAACGACGGACCGTTTCGTGTTTGGGACATTTCTCACGCAGGGAATTTTTCTGATGCAGGAAAATGCCAAAAGGCAGAGGTCGCAAACGGTCAACCGAAACCTTGACCGAAACCGTGACCAACCGCCTGCGCCGGATCCGGAACGGATTCGGTTGTCAATTTTTGGGGGCCGGGCGGTTGCGGTCGGTTGATTCACTAGAAAAAAAAAATGGTTGCTTTCGGTTGGTTAACCAAAAAACCAAAAAAAATGGAAATTTTGTACTGTCCATACAATCCAACATTATTGTACTTTACTCTTTGGTATCGTGGAAGTACGTGACAACACGATTAGCGTCGCAAATCTGACACGGTAGTAACACTAGTCATTTCGCAAATCTAATGGAACGCGACAAATCGTTATTATTGGCTTATTCATACGTCGTACATTATTACTAAGTACATTAACGCTACAAACAATGAACGGTGTAATTTTATACTTTTCCAGTTACGGGCAGGCACGGTTAGTTGCGAGAACTCGAATTTTGATTAACTTTTATTTTCGTAAACACCGGTTGGTTAACGGTTAACAATTTTGGAGCGTGGCATAACCCAGTCAGGCATCGGTTTCTCAGATTTTGAAAAAAAAAATGTTCAGTTTCGGTTATGTAAAATTTTGACTTTTGCACCTCCGCCAAAATGTATTTGTCCGCTTCGACAAGTAAGCGACCTTATCTTATGCTAAACAACTACAGTTCTAGACATAGTTCAAAAGTAGGCGTTTTTATGGTAGGCCTTTGGTCGACGCCTTTATCGTAAGTTGTGTTATGGGCTTTTCATGTGATCTTCTTAGATCGCTACTTTGATCAACGACCGTTCGATTGTCCGAATCTGACGGTGTGTAAATATAAATATTTGGTCTGAATGTTTTAATTGGCCCGAATAGGTCCGAATATAATATAGGTCTTAAGGTCATATGTATGATTTCCATACAACATGCATATTGTATAGGGCTAGTTTCACCTACTTTTGAACTATGGTTCTAGACTAGATATGTACCAGCGAAGATTCTCCGTACCATTATGCGTACGACACTGCTCGTCGCTATTAGGGTTAAGGTACGGCCCCATGTATTGGTAACAGACCGAACTTACTTTGTTTTTTAGCGGAGATTCGTTTGCGCTATACAATCGTACGCAAAAACGCTATTTTTCCTTTTTTCTTTTTCTTTTTTTTTTCTTCCTTTTTCATTTTTTTTCATTTTTTTCCTTTTTTCTTTTTCCTTTCTTTTACCTTTTTTTTCAGGAATTAGTATACTTTATCGCGATTGAAATGCAAGTGTCAAATAAGTTGAATTAAATAAGTCATTTTCTACTATGGAAAATTCAACTATAGTAATTGTAAAGGGAGGTTTAGGAAGAAAGTGTTGGTTGAAAAAGAGGGAGGAGGGAGGAGGGAGGAGGGAGGAGGGAGGAGAAAGGAGGGAGGAGGGAGGAGGGAGGAGGGAGGAGGGAGGAGGGAGGAGGGAGGAGGGAGGAGGGAGGAGGGAGGAGGGGGGAGGGAGGAGGGAGGAGGGAGGGAGGAGTGAGGAGGGAGGAGGGAGGAAGGAGGGAGGGAGGAGGGAGGAGGGAGGAGGTAAGAGAGAGGAGGGAAGAGGGGAAAATGGAGGATGGAAGAGGGAGGAGTAGGGAGGAAATGGAAGGAGGGAAAGAGGGGGGAGTGGAGGGAGGTCGAAAGAAGCAGCGGGAGAGGAGAGATGTAGAGAGATGTTGAGGGAGAGGGCAAAGATTTTTCTTGTATAAATATTGAATACTATGCATAGAACTGCATACTGTAGTTGACACTATACTGAATTCTATATTCATACTATATTTTTAGTCGCATTGTACTTTTTTTTGTACTTTCTTTTGGAAGGAGTGGCACAGTTTTCAATGTAATGTAAAAGTTTTCCATTCTATTTCTGTCAACATTTTGCTCTAATTTTCAACTTATTATGGACAATTTAATTCGCCGCCAAGAGTATTGTTTTAGAGAGAAGGAGAGAGAGAGAGAGTAGAGAGGAGTAGAGGGAGAGGGGGAAGAGAGGAGAGAGGAGGGTGAAACTCTGAGACCTCCATAAGTCCTCAGAGTGGACAGCTTCCAAGAAGCCTCTAGGATAATCCTGACCCCTTTGTGTTTAAGCAAAAATAACTGCCACCCTGGCAGACAAAAACTCTAACCAACTTCACCCCTGTGAAGGTAAGACTCCCCTGACTCGATAGCAAAAAGAATCTCTGAATTTGCTCCTCTGAGCACTAAGTTATGGAGGGTCAAAGTTGACCTTTTGTACAGAAGTTCTCTGGGAGAGAGGGTCCTATCTACCAATTTTTTCTAAGTCGTATCTCCCTCACGGGCTCTATGTACTAACGTACAGAGCCAATCATATTACACCTTGGTACAGAAAAGTACAGCTGCCGGTGTACTTTCTGTACGGATATTGTACAACATGGCGTAAAAGTCGACACATGTCATATTCGGATTCGGTCCTATAATTCCCGAAGATGCTGCGATCCAACGCAATTTCGCCACGTGTCATCCAATGTGGTGATGACCACAAACGGCCGAGAATCTCTTCCGTGATCTCCGCTTTCTTCCTGGCCATTTGATTGAATGTCGATTTGAATCGTAGCTGTCATAAATACTTGCGCGATATTTGTATCGTTTAAAGAAACAAATGAGCGGTACTTGTTTCTTATCTGTATCGTAATCCGTACTTCTACATAACTGACTCTATGCATTCCGTAAGGAGTTGTCGTTGAATGAAATATCTTACGTGGTAATGTTTAAATAAATATCAAACCCTAAAGTATATATCATTGGTTGTAGACCTAACGGATAAGGCTACCACCGTCTACCGGCAGCCTGACGTCCAGTAGGTACCAGGATCAAATCCTGGTTGCATCATCAATCCATTTCGTAAATAAACTACCATTCAATAAATCAACTAATCTATTTACCGTAAACCTTTGGCTACCCTAGGTAGCCATGGCTCTAGCTTCCTCTCCAATTTCTGAGTGATTACGAGAAGTGTTGGAGTTGGAGAGAGAAATTAGAGACTGTATTTCTAATTAGACCTACAAAATACTTATAAAGGACCATCAATTTTTACACTCCCCTTATTTTCTAGTCAATCTTTTTATTTTAGACCACACTTCTTCGTGCAAAAAATAAGCTTAGGGGAAGGCATAGGTTTGGTCATCATATCTGCTACCATCTCGCTATCTGGTCGGTACTCTAAACTGATTATTTTGTTTTTTACTTTCTCTCTAACAAAGCTGAGTCTAATGTCCATGTGTTTGGCTTTAAAATGGTGTTTAGGATTGGCATAAATAGCGATTGCTGCCTGATTATCACAAAAAAAAATATGCACACCATTTTAAGGTGACCAAGCTCACCAAGCAAAGACTTGACCCATATCAATTTTTTTACAGCAGGGCAAGAGGCCATATACTTAGCCTCCATGGTGGACCGAGGAATAACCTTTTGCTGTTTGCTACTCTAACAGCAAGCTCCATCACCCACATATAATACATATCCAGAAGTAAATCTCCTCATCGGAGCATCACCATAATTGGCATCACTCCAAGTAGCGATGTCAGTATTCTCCCCACCTAGATGCAACCATAGATCCCTAGTTCCTATCAAATATCTAAGGACTCTCTTAGTTGCCTCCCAATCCCTCTTAGTGGGAGCATTTAGACTTTTACTCAGCACTCCTACAGCTGCAGCTAAATCGGGCTGGGTACAATTCATAAAATAGATTATATTTCCCACTACTTGTCTGTAAGGAATAGTCTGCATGATCTTCTATTCTTCAAGGATAATTTCCTTGTCTAAGACTATGACTCCTTCTTCCTCACTCCCCTCACTTCCCTTCTTTAACTCCATTGGAGTTGTACAACTATTAGCTTTATCCATCTGAAATTTTTGAGTATGTTCCCTATTGCTTCCTTTTGAGTCAATCTTATAATCTTTCTTTTCGTTCTCTTTCTACTTGAATTCTCAAAATATATTTTGCTTCCCCCATATCGTTCATTTCAAATCTCCCCTTAATATCGGTTTTCAGTTTATTAATTTTGTCAATTGATTTACTTAAGATTAGCAAATCATCAATATAAATTGCAATAAATATAACACCTTCCTCATCTTCAAAAACATAGATTGAGTGATTTGAGCTAATCCAGATATATCCGAGACCGGTATGAAACTCATCAGGCTTTTTATTCCACTGTCGAGGCGCCTGTTTCAATCCATAAAGAGATTTAATCAGCCGGCATACCTTACTCTCCTCTCTTTCTTCCACAAATCCCTCGGGTTGTCGCATAAAGATCTCCTCTTCTAATTCTCCATGCAAAAGGGTTGTCTTAACGTCCATCTGGTGCACCTCCATGTCTTCTGCTGCTGCCAAACTGAGAAGTATGCGAGGGAGGGAAATTTGACGACCGGCGCAAAGGTTTCCTTGTAGTCGATATTCTCCTTTTGTGTAAATCCTTTTGCCACTAATCTGGCCTTGTAGCGCTCAATTGTGTTATCTGGATTCGGTTTTAATTTGAAAACCCACTTACAACCGATTGGTTTTCGGTTAGGTGGACAATCCACTAGCTCGGAAGTATCGACTGCCATAATTGAGGCCATCTCGTCATTTATTGCTGTATCTCACCGGTTCCTTTTTCGACAAGTCATCGCCTCTCCATAAGTCCGAGGTTCATCTTGATGAGATAGTTTTGTTACCTTGTTATTAACTTGTTATTCTTGCAATCTTTTGCTACTTCTCATTCCCCCCTCAAAATCTGTGGCCGGAATAGATGGTTCTCGTGGGTTCTTTCGAACATTCTTGGCTTCTCCCTTATCCCTTGATTCTGAATCAATTTCCACCACGTCTTCCGCTTCAGGTAGAGTTGTCACTGGAGTTTCCGCAGCCAAGTCCTTTTCGGTATGATTTGTACCTGCAAGAATGTCATCTTCTCTAAAACCTGGATAGTTACGAAGCTCAAAGTCATCGGAATTTTCTGACTCAAATGTGATTTTTACTGACTTCGTATACTTGAAGGGATCCACAGACTTTCCTTCATCCATAACTACTAGATGTTTTACTATGATTATATCTTCCAATTTTAGATCATAAACTCTAAATCCTTTAACATCCTTATTATATCCTAATAAATATCCTGGTTTTCCTTTAGGATCTAGCTTCCAATTAGACCGATCTGTATCTATACCGAATACTTGACTGCCGAAAACCTTTAAGTGAGATATGTCTAGTTTCCGGCCAGTCCATCTCTCATAAGGTGTTTGATCATTTATAGCTGAATTAAGAACTCTATTTTTGAGGTAATTAACACAATTCATTCCTTCTGCCCAAAATCTTTTTCCTATCTTCTTATCGGACAACATACTTCTAGCACTATCACTTAGTGTCCTATTCAATCTTTCAGCTACCCCATTCTGTTCCGGATTTTATGGAACTGTCTTTTGGTGTTGGACCCCATCTTCCCTCAGAAAATCCTCAAACATGTTAGAAGTATACTCTCCACCATTGTCACTCCTTACTCTCTTGATTGGATTTTCATGGAGTTTTTCGCTCCATGCTTTATATTGACTAAAACATTCCTGAGCTTCTGACTTGTTTTTCAAAAAATACACCCGGGAATACCGAGACCAATCATCAGTTATAGTCATCATAAATCTCTTCCTCCCCGGTGAGGGCACTCTAGCCGGTCCCCAAACATATGTGTGTACTAGATCTAGATTTTTTTCTCCCTTATAGGTGGCTGTTTTAGAAAAGGGTAATCTGTGTGATTTACCTTGAGCACATCCACTACAATCACTAATATCATCATTCTCACTGAACTGAATCCCTTCCACCACTCCCATCTTTTTCATCTCTCTTAACTTATCTAGATTCACATGCCCAAGCCTCTTATGCCACATCATAATATCATGAACACCAGTATAATAAAATTTCTTCTTTTCATTACTTAAGATCAGCCTAAACATCCCATGTCTACCTTTCTCAGCAATGAAATAGACATCCTCCTCAAAACTAGCAGTAAAGACTCCTTCCCTAATGCTAGTGAAAAAACCCTTATCATCTTATAGAGATGTAGAGATAAGATTTTTGTTCAGCTCTGGAATAAACAATACATCGGAGAATGTTAATATGGATGTCTTTCATTCTACTAACACTTTCAAATCTACTGATCCCACAAGAGTAGTGGTGACTATCCTCCCATCTCCGTACTCTATCCCTACGTTGGTAATCTTTTTTATCTTAGTGAAAGGTGTCTATCCTTACACATGTGCATTGAGGCACCTGAATCTATAATCCAGCCTGCTTCACCTTTCAATCCACCGTAAGCACATTTCTGCCTTCGTGGAATTTCAACCTCAGTTTTCGCCTCCAACTCCTCATCCAAAAGGAGCTCATCGTCCTCGTCCTCGGACTCCGCCTCAAGTACCTGTGTGACAAGGGCCTTTTTCTTTCCTCTCGGGGGGTAATTGTTTTACACTAAATTTTTTAAGTTTGAAGATGGTTTTTTGGCATGGCTGTAGGTCGAAGAGCACAAGACGACAACATGTAGTACACCTTAAATTCGATGATGACGCAAATTGTACTTTTTCTTTTTTTCTATTTTTCTGTGCGGTTGAAACTTACGCGGTACGGCTCTAAGTTTTACAGGAAAACAACCGAAAAAAACCCTTACTTTGGCACATGAAGACGCACCCTAAGTGATTGTATATGTGTGTGTGTGTGTGCAAATAAAACACATAACAAGAAAAAAGACAAAAAGGTATTTTTCATTATCTCAACATTCTATTTCTCAAACTAACTATTCGTTAATAATGATGATATGATTGCATTCAAACACCACCTATAAGTTACAACATAAGGTTTTTGTCCTCCATTCAAAACTACCCTAAAATACAACCCTAAATTACAATCCTAAAGTACAACCCTAACGTACAACCCTAGAGTACAATCCTAACGATCACCACCTAAATTTGAAAATCTTGCAATGATTTCAAATAATCTAAAACAACAATTCCAAACATACATGAACCCAAAATACATCATGATTGACAGACCCACATTATAACAAGAGAGATGGAAGCACAAAAGCACATTGTTTGACTTATAAAAGTGGACGTAAACCCTAACATTGTTGCTACAATTTTACATTTTTCTACATGAATAACCAGGTATCTATGGCACATATTGGAAAAGAAACTCTACCAATGTCACAAACAACAAACACCGATTTCTGTCAAAACTTGCATACAACAATCAGTAATAAAAGTTTACTTCACTAAAAGTAATTTACTTATTAAACAAGTAACTAAGTAATTACTAAGTAATACTAAGTAATTACTAAGCAATACTAAGTAATTACTATTAGGTGTACTTACTTTAATAAGTAATTTACTTTAGTTTTTTTCTTTTTGAAGCTCAATTGCCAGTGAATCCCTACAAAACATCGTGTCTATTTCTCTCCAATCTTGTTTAAGCCTTCCTCCAAAAGGACCGGGTCTTCTATCTCCTCCTCTTATATCTTACTTGACCATGAAAAAAATGGACTCAATTCGTTAGTAAATAAATGGTCAACTGTTTTGCTAAGTTACAAAAATAAATACAAGAGGAGTCTGATAATTAGTGTTGGGTATCGGGTAAATTCATATCGCGATAATTTTGATATTCGATATATCGAATATCGATCGAGCAAACTCCTCGATATATCGTACCGAGACCAACATAAATAATCGCGATATATATCGCAAAAAATGGGTGTCCGTACAGTTAAAGTACGGAAAATCGTGCCCCCCCCCCCCCCACCAAGCGCGCGCCGCGGGGGTGAGGGGGAGGGGGGGCTGTTTGAAAAAAAAAAACGAAAAAAAAAATCGCATAAATATCTGAATATTTTGCTTCTAGGTACATGGATTCGATATATCGATTATCGGATACATAAAATTCGATATCTATCGAATATTGGCAATAGGTCTTCGATACCCAACACTACTAATAATGGCATTGCCAATTAAATGCAATTCAAGGAAAAAAAAGAAAATCAAAAAAAGTATACACTAAACACATAGCGAGAGGATTTACAACACAAGGGAAGACCATCTTAAAGCGTCTCTTGTTCCGACAATCCTTTTTCCTTCTCCTCGGTCGGCAAAAGAAATTTAACCACAGTTGGATACATGTCTTCAAATCGTCTCAATTCGTCGAGATACTCAATGTACTCTTCGGACATTTCATCCTCGCCGTCATAAGACATGAAAACACATCTAACCACATCGGGAAACAATTGTATAAGTCCTTTTAGATTTTCGTAATACGCTCTGTTCATTTCGTAGAGACAACTTGAAATAAAGATGTCTTCACTTTTAATTTCCGTAGATCAGGACAATCTCTTAACCACCCCACTATCATGTGAACTATATCCGCCTGAAGAAGACGACTTATGAAAGTGATGGACTTCAAATTAGCCATTGGCCCCGGGCACGGAACATTACCACAACATTTAATTTTTGTGAGAGAGGAAGAGTTGTACCGTATCAAATCGTGCAAGATTTCTTTATTCCGACCCTCATCCAATCCCCTATCCGTGAAAACTAGTTTCTTCAACTTCGACGGGAACGAAGGAGTAAAAGTGACTTTTGGCATATAAATCTTTGATTGTTTGTAGTCAAAATAGAACTCGGACAAGTCACTATCCTCGCCAACGATTATATGAACCTTCAAATTCTCAACTAAATTGTCGTTAATGACTTCGGGAGACTCGGCAGGATGAGGGTGGTTAAACAAAGTCAATTTAAAAGATTCCAAATTTGGGCAATTGAAGCAAAGATCCCTGAAATTCGAATAAATTTCTGTGTACGTCAAAGATTCTGTATGAAAGGACAACCGGGGGAGACGTCCAGAATTTTCAAGATCTTTATAAAAAAAAATCTTCAGTCTTGGGAAGAAATTCAAAAGAGTTTGGAGGTCTTCTGGTTTACCATACTCACACTTGCCCAAAAATATGACATGAACTCTTTCAAAAGTAGAATTCAAAAGTATTCCTGAATCATTTTTCTCGTTTGATGAAAATTTACAACCATCCAAAAAAATTCCTTGTAAAGCTTTCATTTCCTTTAAAACATTGAAATGAGTGGATGTCAAATTGCAATTGAAAACATCGAAACGCTCGAGGCCTGTGCTTATCACTTTCGACAAATAGAGAAAAGTTTCTACCGGAAGCTCACGCATGTCACCTCTATGAAAAGACAAATATTTGACATGAGGAGTGAAATTAACAGCCTTGGTGATGATTTTTTCTAGGGTTTCTCTGCTCGTATTTTTTATATCGGATTCGATAAGTTCCAGCTCGGAGACCTGTTAGACTCCATCCCTAAAGGCTCTAGAGACAGTGGATAGGAGGATGAGATTGCAAAGCTGGCCATCTTGAGAAGACCGGAAGAGGATGTCGGACAAAATAGGAGTAGGCACAAGGTTCCAGAATGTTCCCTCCATGGAGAATAAACAGATACAGAAGACACGTGACGTGACAGTAGCAAAGGATTCTCAAAGTTTTGACCAAATCAAACAGAACTCGATAAATTAACAGCTTGAAAAAACTTAACAGTTTCAGAATTTTAATCTAACAGTTTTTGAAAATGATAACCTAACAGATTCAGAATTTTAACCTAACAGTTTTTGAAAATGATAACCTAACAGATTCAGAATAATAGTTTGCAGGAGAACCTTTCTTCATTGTAGCTTCCAACTAGAGGTACAGTTCGAAAAAAAAAAAACTGTAATGGATTACTCTATAAGGGTAACCTTCCATCAGGCGTTCCCAGTAATCGTACGAACACGTTTACTGGCAGTAATATTTGTAACACCCTTCCATCAGGTCGTGCCAGTGAATGAGGTGTTAGATTGCGATTGGTACCACGTAGGACCTGTTGAGCCGCCCGGGAATAATCATCATTTCCAAAAGGACAAAATCGCAGCTGCGTATGTGTACGGACAGACGCCGATTAAAATATCTAGTAGCGTCACGCTAATGTACAATCTGAACGTTCTTAGGGTTGTTGTGGTATCAACGGCCACGAAAACCGTTGCAAAATTTAAGTTTGTACAAATGTCCAAGAATGTACCATTTGAACGTGAATCGCTGTATCGCACATTTATGAAGGAGACGTCACAGGATGTCCTACAACCAAGTTTTTTTTGTCGTCGAACAGGCTGGCTTTGATGTCACACGGTACACTCCATTTGCCACATGTAAGTTTATTGCTTCACGTCTGTCGTGGATCGACTCTGACTTTACAAGTGGACCAAAACACGCGTCCAGTAATCACAAACTCTCCTCCCGAGGACAGTCGGAGGAGACTAGCTACGTACTGGAAACAAGAAGCGTTTGCGTCGAAAATTGAAAAATCGGACGGTGGTATTTTTCTCCAAGAAGTCTAGAGAATCTCAACGAATTTTAAGTAAACATCTTTTGTACAAAAAAAAAAAAAAACAGTACGGCCTAGTACGGAAAGGTACTTTCTCCAGTAAACAACCCCACTTTTCGCCTGATGGAAGGTTACCCTAAGACGGACTGTAAGGAAGGAAGTGACTGCTGCAGAGAAGCTGCAAATGACACGCTGGATAACTTTTACATCTTATTTATATGTTTTGTTTGGACATCTAACAAGCTGCGCGTTCACATTGACGGTCGGATGAAAGTGTACGATTATATTTAATAGTTTTGACTGGATATCTATCAGGACTACGTGGAATCGCTGATCACCACGTGGGAGTGTATAATTGGTTCACCTAAAAATTACTTTACGCTCCACGATGAGCGAACTATGACAACCTTACACGTGGCAAATAACATGTACCTTCGGACAAGGTCGATGCAAATCCACCAAAAGCCGCGAGAAAATCTGTCGAGGCTACACCGTGTATCGCTATTAGTGGTAATGTTTTTTTTGCCACTTCAAACATCTTTTCTTTGTACACACCTGTCAAGTTATGGATCTGACGGTTGCGATTGAAAGCCCAAATTCTCAACATCCGATAGGTGGTCTCAAATTGAAAATCGTACAGGTGTGTACGGAGAAAAAATGTTTTAAGCGGCGAAACTCTATTAACACTGATAGGGATTCACGTGTATTTTTTGTAGTGTTGTGTATCGGCAAGGATTTGTCGATAACCAATACGGGCCTTTTCTCGGGTTGCCGATAATTGATATATTGGCACGATATAATCGACACCGGTATTATCGCCAATAAACAACTGGTAATATCGGTTGTTTGTCGGCGATAACACCGATAGCGATAACTGTACGAATCGTACATCTAAATGTACGGTCCGTGCTTTCAAATGTACGAGATTATTCCCCGGACGCGCCGCATACCCCTTTTCCCCCGATTTCGGGAAAAAATCGCGATATTTGCTTGATTATTTCTAACCTAAGGGGGTTTCACTTGGGCTCCATGCTCCCATACCCTTCTAGAATGTCCTTTTGACTGTTATGTTTTTTTGCAAGGTTAATTACGCCCTCATATCACTTCCATTGTTTGTCTACATTGGTTTTTTACTTTTAAATACATTTTCAAATATATAAATATATATTTTTGCTATTTTATATTCACTAATTTTTCCTCAAATAAAGTGCTGCCTGGTTACAAAAAAATTAGAAGATGGTGGCACTAAATGGCGGCAGTGACGGATTTGTTCGTATGCTCTGTTCGTCTATTCGTCTGGTTTTCGAAAAAGTTTGATTTTACAAATTTACAATGTGATTTTTTTTTTTTGTTTCGGTACTATAGTTTTAGAACAATAAACTTTTGTTTTGAATTTTTCAACGTTAATGTGCTGCGGTGTATGTAATAAACTTCAGCTAAACAAAATACGGAGCAGGTTGTTAAAAGTCAATAATATAATACAGTGTTTTATAAAGTAAAAGCAGGATAAATAAAAAAGCACGATGGTAACCTATCTGAGTCCAGGATACAAAAGGGGTGGCATGGCCAAAACTGAAAAACTACAATAAAAAACAAATAGCAAACTCAAAATGAAAAGCACGACAACTCAGAAAACCAAAACTACAACCCCAACCCCAAATCAATTAAATATCTACGAAAAGCAACCCCGTAAGTCCCCCCCAGCCTGGGGGAGCACGTTGAGGGAGTTCCGGAACATGGCGACGATCCATAACCCCAACACCTGATCGGAGGATAATAGAAGCATGCACTCGCTGTAAAGCCACCGATAAGCGTTGACGATAAAAAGAAGTAAGGACCGAAGGAGGAGGGCTCCCCGGCCTCGGCGCTCGAAAGCACGTCGAGCACAAGTACGGAGAAACTGCACGCCGAGCACAAGTACGGAGAAACTTGTCTAGTGCAACACCCAAACAACCAAAAATCTCGACCGCCATCGGAATAAAGTCATCCATAGGGTCCCGGTGGGCATAATCACGCTCCTTCACCTTAGCGGCATCACGAGCTGCCACCCCAAATGTCGAGCTGCCTGACCCCAACATGTCGAGCCGCCTGACCAACAACTGTAGCTGAAGTAAGGTTTGCCATAACAATATCACCAAAGATGCGACGGGCACCATCAAGCAAAACAACATTGATCCGACGCGAGAAAATGATATGAGAAACCTCTCGACGCACATAAAAGCCCCCTTCCGAAGCGATAGTCGCAATGGTGTCGTGAACTATTGTATGCATACTATATTTTTTAAAAGTTATCTCCGATAAGGAATTTGTTGGTCTTGGACCAATATATCGGGACCTCTGACCGTTCGATAACCGATAACTATTGGTATTGGTGTTATCGCGATAATTTTTTTGCCGATACACAACAATAATTTTTTGACGCTCCCTTTCCCATCCAATTGACCTTCGTGAAAGGAATTTTTGTAGTGTTGTGTATCAGCAATAAACCAACAGCGATAAAACCAATACCGATAGTTATCGGTTATCGAACGGTAAAGGATCCCCATATATCGCTCCGAGAACAACAAATTCCTTATCGGCGATAAGTAGAAAAAAATGTAGTAAGCTATATTTTTGTACTTTTTAATATACTGTATTTTATTACTAATTGTATATAGCACGGCATGTAATTTCTTTCATACTATGTATAACGTGATTTCAGTACGGACAGCTATCCGTATAACTGTACGTAATAAACCGTACAATTAGCGCCGATAGTTATCAGTACCTGTGTTATTATCGGTTTTTTATCGCGATAACACCTGTACGATATATCGTGCCAATTTATCGATTATCAGTAATGTAACAGCAATAGCGGATCGAACTTGTTTATAAAGGGGTATTTAGGTGTTATGATTATAGAGTACTAAATTTGGTAGACGCCCGCAAAAGAATCACGCTATTTGGAGTTATATTTTAAAAGTTATAGCGATGGGTGTATTTAGGTGACAGCGTGGGGTCTAAATAACAAGTGGGTATCATTGAAACGGGTTAAGGGTCAAATTAGTACCGAAATTACGCGCGTACGTTTCATAAAGTTCTAATGAAACGTTTAGTATGCACGGTACTTCGTTTCGTACAAATTTTGGTACGAAACGTCACTTTCACTTAAGGGAATTTCGTAGGAAGTTTCGCGTGCGAAATTTGTTATGCACGATCGTGCGAAGTCGCGTTTCGTTTGGCGCGCAATTTTGCACGTAAATGTTACGTAGTGAAACGTAACGTTTGATTGGTTAGTAAAGCGCTAAGTAGTTAGTAAGAGATTTCGCACGTTTTTGCATTGGTCAGTCTGAGTCTTTGCTGATCAATGATTGGCCCAGGTAAAAGCCTGTTAAAACGGAGCGTTGACTCTGGCCTGGCGAGTCCAGGGCGATGATGGATAAATAGTGAAGTGTAAGAGGAGAGTAGACATCTTTTCCTTTGGAAAAGTTTGTGGAAATTCTGGCTGATCTTGGTCCTGAGCGATTAATACCAAATTGGAGGAAAGGCATTTTGCATTGAAATCTCTTACTAACTAAATAGTGTTTTAGTAGTTAAGAGATATAATTATTAAGAGTGGAGGGTAGTGGAAAACACTTAAATAAGAAGGGTTGAGCCACGAGGGCAAGAGACCAAGCTAATGTTATGTGGACAAAAGCTTCTTCTAATTTAAAGTTGATCCTTATGTGAGTGTTGTCCAATGTGGATGTGTAATTTCCAATGTGTGGAATGTGTGGTTGGGAATATTTGTAGTAATGGGATTTTCTGAGAGGTAGGAGATCCTGTTACATATGGTATCGGAGCTTTGGTTAGAAACCAGGGAGAAGTTTGCTCACCCGAAAATCGATTGCCGTGACCGGTGAGGGTGCTCTAACCTGTGTCGGTAGAACCACAATGTGAAGTGGTAGGGGATTGGAGGGAAACTGAGTGATCACACTGCCAGCGGCCGCTGGTTAGATGTGGGGCGTGCTCAGGTCCTAAGGACTAAGGCGGGGTGGGCAGTGTAGCCACCGCTGAAGCTCACTCCAATTACCTAGAGGCCAAACAAACTTGCCTTCTCCTAGCAATGATTCATGTGTAGAGGGAGGGCTTGAAGCCATGAAGGGTGAGGATGTGAGGATTATAGAACAAAAGATCCTGATGTAGTGGGAAATGGGGAATTTGCTAATGGAGGAGAAGGAAAGTGGAGTACTTTACTTCTTCAAGAGCAAAGGAGTCCAGAAATGACTCAAAACTTTTCAAACCCTAAATTGTTACCTTTGATTGATTTCAGTTTTGCTGTTGCAAAATTTATGGTGAAATCTTACCTTTGAGAGCTTTCAATTTTTGCTATTGCAAAATTGGTGGGGAAATTCTTACATTTCTGTTTCAATGTTGGGAAATTGAAAATTTGAATTTGTACTAACTTATTGTCAATGTCTTTTTAATTTCTCAGATCTTGATCTTTTCAAAGGATTTGTTAAGGAGAAGAAGTTTTGGATTGGAGCAATCTAAGGACTTCAAATCTGCATCAAATTTCTTTGGGAAATTATACTCTATCTTTCCTTTTGCTTGATTTAATTGTGTGATAATGGCAAATTCTGCATGGAAACGTGAAATGGAGAATGCTTTGAATGTGTTGAAGAAGCGAACTGTGAAATTGGTCAAAAGATTTAATAATCATGCTACCGCTGTGGATGAAACCATTTCCGAATTGAAAAGTGAATTGAAAGTTGTTAAAGAAAATGGAAATGTTTCAAATGAGAAATTAGATGAACTTATTAGCTTAATTCAGACCAACAATAATATGAATGACCAAAAGGGTGAGAGTAGTAAAAGAAATGCCAGTTTTAGGGAGGATGATCATGATAGACCTAAGAAGATAAGAGATCTGAAATTGTCTATTAGTGAGGCACCATCGTTTGATGGTAAGAAGATTGATGAGTTGGATGCTTGGATTTTTCATATGGAGTATTATTTGGAATCTAGAAATTGTGATCGTGATGATTACACTTCTTTTGCTGTTAGTTGTCTGAAAGGTGATGCTCAGATTTGGTATTATACCCAGAGAAGATCTAAATTGATTCCTGATAATGCTGATTGGAAAACTTTTAAAACCGCAATCAAATCGCGTTTCTTGTCTGTCACTTTTAAATCCAGGATGGAAGAAAAGTGGCTGAATTGTAAGCAGAATGGATCTGTGAAGGATTATATTGTGGAATTTGACTCATCTAGTATTCATGTCATAGGTTTGACTGATGAAATGACTAAATTGCATTTCTTGAACTATTTGAATCCTATACTGAAATCTGAGCTAAAACATCAAAATTTTAATAATTTGAAGGAATTACAAGATATGTCATTGGAATTAGAGGATCAGTTGGGGTATAATCGGGAAACTCGATCACTCAGGGGTAATTTAAATGAAGTATCACAGTGGGATGAGGAGGAATTTGTTGAAGAGGGAATGAATGCTGGACTGGTGAATAGGCAAAATATCTTCAGGGGAAATCAAAGGGGTGGACATAGCGTTAATGCAGGAAATAGATTTAACATTAGAGGGGGGTACATTAAAAGTCCTAAACCAAACATTAATGCCCAGAAGTCTAACCTTACCATTCCCACGTGCACTATTTGTCAGAAAAGGGGTCATAGAGCATTTGAGTGTGCACAATTGAAAAAGATTAACTGTTATAACTGTGGAGAGGAGGGACATTTTAGTAGAGAGTGCACAAAACCCAAAAAGAAAGTCACTTGTTTCAAATGTGGAGGTCCAGATCATTACGCTAAAGACTGTACAGATAAAGGTTCTCTCAAAACAGTCGATGTAAATGAAGGTCTCCAAGAGGATATTGCATTATATCTAGCTGAGCAGGAAGCCCAGGAGGTGGGAAACGGAAAGGACTAACTGAAAGTCCTCAGTTTAGTCAACTGGATCCAGAAGTTAAAGAGTTAACTTTGGAGGGCAAATTAATGAATGGAAAAGTTAGGATAGCTGAATTTATTATGATTCTCACTACACTGCATAGTTTAAAGAATCCTTCTGGTGAAATTCTCAACAACAGACCTATGTTAGGACAGCTAAGTAATGACGACACCAGACACAGTTTGATTAGATTCGAGTCATTAGTGGAAGGAAAGCCGTTGAAAGTAATGGTTGATTCAGGTGCCACACATAATTTTATTTCACATAAGTTTGTAGAGGAAAATAAAATTCCTACTGTCATAAGGGAAAAGCCTTTACATGTTCAAGTGGCAAATGGTAATAAGTCCACATTAGACTTACAAACTGACACGATAGAAGTTGATATCCAGGGTCATAAAATGAAAGTTGTGTGTGAAATAATGAATTTGGGAAATGAAGAACTAATTCTGGGAAAACCTTGGTTAACAGAACATAATCCTCAAATTAATTGGGAAATTAATACCTTAAAAGTGAAGTCTGAAAACGGTTGGAAGGTTTTGCAAGCATTATCTCCTAAGAAATTGCATAGGAATCATATAAATAACATAACCAGATTGGGAGTAGAAGGTTTGATTTCCGCTAAACAATTTAAAAAGCATTTAAAAGATAAAACAAATCATGCTTTCTTGTTATTAGTAACTGAGGCAGTTACTGATGAAGGGGGGGGAGAAAACACTAACATTCATGTTATTCCTGAATCAGACACCACTAAAAATCTTGAAAAACAAAAATATGATTTTGTAACTGACATTAATACACCTGATGCTACTATTAAGGATTTGATTTTTGAATTCCGGGATGTTTTTCCAAGTGATTTACCCTCAGGAAGGCCACCTTCCCGAGATGTAGAACATGTTATTAACTTGGAACCTGGATGTAACCCTCCTGTCACAGGAATTTATAAGCACAGTTTCTTTGAGCAAGAGGAGTTAAAGAAACAGATCAAAGAACTCCTAGAGAAAGGACATATTCAACCCAGCAAATCACCGTACGGAGCACCAGTTCTTTTCGTCAAAAAGAAGGACGGAACGTTGAGAATGTGCGTCGATTATCGTAGTCTGAACAAGATTACGGTGAAGGATAAGTATCCGTTACCTTTAATTTCTGATTTGATAGATCGTTTAAAAGGTGCTAAAGTATTTTCGTTGATTGACCTGCGTAGTGGCTTTAATCAGGTGCCAATTAGAATTGAGGATGTTGATAAAACTGCTTTCAGAACTAGAGTGGGTCATTTTGAATGGATCGTGATGCCATTCGGCCTAACGAATGCACCGCCTACTTACCAAAGATTAATGAACCAAACCTTTTCAGATTACATAGATGAGTTTGTCCAAGTGTTTATAGACGATATTTTAGTCTATAGTGAATCTAAAGAACAACATGTAATTCATTTAAAAAGAGTGTTGGAAAGGTTAAGAGAAAGAAAATTATATGGAAAATTGTCAAAATCTAGTTTTCTTAAAAGTGAACAATTATTTTTGGGACATATAGTTAGTGGGGAAGGTGTTAAAACAGACCCATCCAAAATTTTAGCAATCCAAAACTGGAAACAACCTACTAATGTCACAGAAGTTAGATCGTTTTTGGGATTGGCCACTTACTACAGGAAATTTATAAAGAACTTCAGTATGATCGCTGCACCGTTGACGGATTTACTTCGGGAAAAAGAGACGTTTGTGTGGGGAGCTGATCAAGAGAGAGCATTCGAGGAACTAAAAGGGAAGTTGACCTCTGCCCCTACACTGGTGTATCCTGACCCTGCTGGAGAATTTGAAGTTCTGATCACTACAGATGCATCTGACAAAGGTCTAGGTGCAGTCATAAGTCAAAAAGTCGGCAAACACTTTCATCCAATTGCTTTTGAGTCCAGAAAATTCAATGATGCTGAAAAGAACTATACAGCACAAGAAAAAGAATTACTTGCAATTGTACATGCATTGGTGAAATGGCGATGTTATTTGCATAATAAAGAATTTACAGTTCACTGTGATAATAAAGCACTTTCTTATTTGCAAAGATTAAGTGATGCACAGATTATGACTGGCAGACAGGTTAGGTGGATGCAAAAATTAGCATATTTCAAATTTAATGTCAAACATATTCCTGGGAAGACAAATGTAGTTGCAGATCCTTTAAGTAGATGTTTTGAAATAAGTGTTATGGTTCAAGATGAATTGTTTTTAGATACAGTTAGATATGGTTATGATAAAGATCCTTATTTTGTTGTGATTTGCAAGAATATTTCGGGAGGGAATTCTGACCCACTGAATGAGAGGCATGTCAAAAACTTTAGAATAGAAGATGGTTTACTGTATTTGCGAACAGGGGATAGGTTATGCATTCTTGAAATGGGAGACTTGAGAAAACAACTTTTACAGGAAGCCCATGAGCATTTAGGACATCTTGGTCGAGATAAAACTCTTAGTCGGTTGCAGAGTAGATTGTTTTGGCCAGGGATGGCAAAGGAGGTGTCGAGACACGTGGAAAGTTGTGTCCCTTGCCAACAGAGTAAACCTAGTAACCAGAAACCTAGAGGTCTCTTAAAACCTTTAGATATCCTCGAAAAACCATGGGAATCTGTCAGTATGGATTTTATTGTCAGGTTACCAGCTACATCTAGAAGAAATGACAGTATCATGGTCGTAGTCGATAGGTTCAGTAAAATGGCAATCTTTATCCCTTGTAAAACTACTCATTCAGTTGTAGATATTGCAAAGTTATATTTTGACAACGTGGTCAGACATCATGGAGTTCCCCTGTCTATAGTCAGTGATAGAGATTCTAAATTTACATCTGCATTTTGGAAAGAATTGCAGCAAAACTTAGGCACTGAATTGAAGATGAGTACTGCTTATCATCCTCAGACAGATGGACAGACAGAAAGGATGAATCGTACACTAGAGGAAATGCTCAGGACTGTTTGCAGTGGAGTTCAGAACACATGGGAATCTAAACTGCCATTAATGGAATTTGCATACAATTCATGTAAACATGCTAGTACAGGATTCTCGCCATTTAAGGTTGCATACGGATACCAACCTAGAGAAGCATTGGACTTAATAACAGGGGTCACTCAAGAGAATAGGGGTTCTGGAACAGAGTTTTGGGAATACGTTCAAACAATTTGGAAAACTGTCCGGGATTCATTAGTGGAGGCACAAAGGAGGCAAGAATTAAATGCTAACCGTAAACGGGGTGATTGGGTGTTACGCACAGGTGACAAGGTTTGGCTTTCTACAACTCATTACAGGTGCAAGATTGAGGGACAATCGGATCCTACGGGGAAATTTGCCCCTAAGTACATTGGACCATTTACTGTAATCGAGATGATATCGTCAGTTGCTGCCAAATTGGATTTTCCGCCTTCAACAAAAATTCATCCAGTGATACACATCAGCCAACTGAAACCAGCGAATCTTCGACCAACAGAAAGAGAACTGGAATTGGATCCCTCAATAATTATAGAACCTGAAGTCCACAGATGGGTAATAGATTGGGTTGGTCAACGGTTCAAGGTTGGTGATACTATATTCTGGCAAGTGCATTATCTAGGAAGGCCTGAAGATGAGTTGACTTTAGAGGATAAAAATTCTGAGTTTTTACAAAGGTATTGGAGGGATAATAATATAGAAGTCCCGTCTTGAGAATTAAATGTGTTTAACTGAGGTCAGTTAAAAATAAGGAGGGGATGATGTAACAGCAATAGCGGATCGAACTTGTTTATAAAGGGGTATTTAGGTGTTATGATTATAGAGTACTAAATTTGGTAGACGCCCGCAAAAGAATCACGCTATTTGGAGTTATATTTTAAAAGTTATAGCGATGGGTGTATTTAGGTGACAGCGTGGGGTCTAAATAACAAGTGGGTATCATTGAAACGGGTTAAGGGTCAAATTAGTACCGAAATTACGCGCGTACGTTTCATAAAGTTCTAATGAAACGTTTAGTATGCACGGTACTTCGTTTCGTACAAATTTTGGTACGAAACGTCACTTTCACTTAAGGGAATTTCGTAGGAAGTTTCGCGTGCGAAATTTGTTATGCACGATCGTGCGAAGTCGCGTTTCGTTTGGCGCGCAATTTTGCACGTAAATGTTACGTAGTGAAACGTAACGTTTGATTGGTTAGTAAAGCGCTAAGTAGTTAGTAAGAGATTTCGCACGTTTTTGCATTGGTCAGTCTGAGTCTTTGCTGATCAATGATTGGCCCAGGTAAAAGCCTGTTAAAACGGAGCGTTGACTCTGGCCTGGCGAGTCCAGGGCGATGATGGATAAATAGTGAAGTGTAAGAGGAGAGTAGACATCTTTTCCTTTGGAAAAGTTTGTGGAAATTCCGGCTGATCTTGGTCCTGAGCGATTAATACCAAATTGGAGGAAAGGCATTTTGCATTGAAATCTCTTACTAACTAAATAGTGTTTTAGTAGTTAAGAGATATAATTATTAAGAGTGGAGGGTAGTGGAAAACACTTAAATAAGAAGGGTTGAGCCACGAGGGCAAGAGACCAAGCTAATGTTATGTGGACAAAAGCTTCTTCTAATTTAAAGTTGATCCTTATGTGAGTGTTGTCCAATGTGGATGTGTAATTTCCAATGTGTGGAATGTGTGGTTGGGAATATTTGTAGTAATGGGATTTTCTGAGAGGTAGGAGATCCTGTTACAAGTAAGCCAAAAAAGGGACATATCGGTTATCGACAAAACCTTGTCAATACATAACACTAGATTTTTGTATTGTTGTGTATCGGGAGCCTCTTGCCGATACTCCATATTTGTCTTTTTTTACCTACCGATAATCGACATATCGCCTAAGTATATCAAGGAAGCTAGAATTGAAGTAAAATTGCGATATATTGTTCTGAGTTATTTGTTCGCCTACGATCGCAATACCTCCATACGTTGGGTTGCCTAAAAATTTATAAAAGCCCCTCCTCCCCTCTCGTATGATTTTCCCTATATTTTTTCCGTACTAAAGCTGTATTGAGCCCCCACCTCCCACCCAATATACAACGATCATATTTGCTAGTCCGGAGTGATATATCGGGCCCTCTCATATTGAGTATCGATCATATCACAATACAAATTTTCCCGATCAACAACATTAAATTTTTGGTTTTAAAACATTACAACAAAGTTTGTACAATGACATAGTACGCACGTACAATTCTCACATTTACGTACGCTTTTTCAAATCTTAATTTACGTCCGCGCGTAGGGGTTTTTCATTGATTTTATTTTTTTTGGTGTGTATTGCGAGCCTCTTGTCGATATTCAATATGTACCATTTTTGGCCAGCAGATAATCAAGACATCAGTCAGTACATCAATAAGCAATATTGCTATGAAATTACACTATACACCATGAATTACCGGTAAATAACCATCCAAATTCTTTGTATTCTTCTGTACACTATTTCCGAGCTGCCTTTCATCAACACTAGTACAAACTATTCCTTTCATTGGCAAAAGTAGAGTACTATGTTTTGTACCTTTCGTTGGCACAAATAAGGGCGTGTTCCCATGTAATTGTAACTTAGTGAACCTACTTTGTATTGTAAATAAGATTTTATCATCAAAACCGTGATGGTTAAACCATCCAAGTACAAAACTTGATTGAAACGGAAAACTTCATTACCGTTAAAGGCTACAGTAAGGAAACCCAAAAGTACGAACACAAACTTCAAAAGCTATCCAACATTAAAAGTAAGACATAGAAAGCAAGAAAAAAAAATACAAATACCAAAACCAAACTACAAGAGCATTATAAACCACGTTATACACGAACTCCAAAGGACAAAATGGGTCGTCGGCGCAAAAGTTAATACAAGTCCACACTAGAGGTCGGAACGGCAAATATCATGTGCACCGGGTGGGGTGGAGGTAAATCTCTCAATCCACGACCATCATTCACCATCGGGCTTTGTCAAATGAGGGCCGATGCTTGAGAACATTGAAGGGCGATAGAGATACGTTTGCGGTATGCTGCCATGAGAGTTGAGGAAGGGCTATTAGGTCCTCTAACTTAAAATGACCGGCGACCGCAATCACATATGAAGTTGTCGAAGGTCTCAAATATCTCCAAAGCAAATGGTATAAAGTTGTCAGTTGGGTTTCACTGAGCGTAATCGCGTCCTTTAAAGGCCGCTGCATCCCAAGCCGCAACACCAGAATGTAATGCCCACGCGTAGAAACGTGGGATCCCGCAGGGTTAGTGAGAACTACTTCCCTCATTGTTCTCTTTGCGCCTTTGCAAAAACACAAGATCCACGCGAGGGCCACTTATACCCCAAGATTGGGAATGTGGCGAGAGGATATGCAACACCTCACGCTTCACTGTGTGTCCTGCTTCACTACCCACTGAAGCGATTGCATCTTGAACCGTATCATGTGTTGTAGTACGCTCCCCACCGCGTGAACAAGGGAGCAAATGGACGCCCTACTAAACGATAGATTGGCCACTAACTCAACAAGGCTTGCCCAAGAGGGAGGGGTGCGGCAAGCCGAGACGTAAGTGGAGCACAGAAGAAAATTGCTGAGAAGATAAGCGAAGTGAGGCAAATACTGGAGTGGCAACGAGCAAAGCCCGAGCACTCAGTCCCGAACAAGAGTGACGTCGAGCCCACGTGTCAACCGTAGGAAGCGCCTCAAGGAGGTTCTAGAAGTCGGCGGCAGCTGACATAAATTCTGCGCACTAAATAGTCCTCCACACATCGTGAAAAAAATGTCGGGCTCTTTAATTAAATAGCTTCAAAAGTAGCACTCCGCAATTGGATAGCTTCATAGGTAGTTCTCCGCAACCCAAATAGAACCGATTCCTCGCAGAATTTTGGTGGCCCATTCTATTCTTGTTATACACAATTGTTGCTAGTTTTATAGAATCAGTATTTTACTGCGGTTTAATAAATACCACATTTTCAAACTATGTTTTCCACTAAATGCGACGAGCAATGTACAACATGACATATTCGCAACCGCCAAACAAGAACATAGAAAAGGGAAAGACAAAACTCAAAAAGACAGAGGTAAAAAAAAACAATTCTTTTCCTCCAACCTGTATTTTGGAATCGACCATACACAAATCTTTCTATGTAACCGAAGTACAGAAAACCTATGAACTTCCTGTTATCTTCTTCTACTACACATTTTTTCTTGCTAAAAATGAAACTACTATTCAAATTTTTACTATTCCTCTACAACCTTGTAGTAACATCACAACCTTGTAGTAGCGTGGATTCCTTGATTCACAACACTACCAATGATTTGGCGTAAAACCTCTAAAACCTAAATGTACCAAAAGGTGCTATGGTAAAAGAAATACTACTATTGGATAGAAAGTCAACATCGGTCAGACTAACAAACAAACAAAACTTTAAAAAACCCAATCCACATAGAACTGACCGTCCATAATAAAGTGACAACAGGGCAAAAATTTGCCAAAAAACTAGGTTGCAAAACTTTTACATTATTACCGTGGACAGAGCCCACTCCTATACACAAGTTTAATGCAAATATAAGTCCATTATGTACATAGCAGATACCTCCTCTCCCTCCACTCCCTCCGCCTCCCTGCTCTCTTTGCCTCCCTACTCGCTTTGCCTCCCTCTCTCTGCCTCCCTCCTCCTTGCCACCCTTCTCACTCTGTCTCCCTCTTCTCTCTGCCTCCCTCCTCTCCCTCAGCCTACCACCTCTCCTTCCTCTCCTTTCACCTCCCTTGACCTCCCTCGATCTCCCTCAACCTCCCTCAACCTCTCTCAGCCTCCCTGCTCTTTAAAAGGTGTCCAAATGAGCTTCGAGGGATCTACCTCCAGTCCTCCTTTACCCGCGGCCTTCAAGTGTCTGTCGAGTACTTTGGGGTCGGCGCATATGACGTGCTGTCCTTTGCGGTACTGGATGAGCTCCAATGACTGCAGAGAGCTTATCACATCGTCGGTCTTTATGGCCGTCATTTCACTCAGTTCCTGCAAAAGTGGAAACAAAAAAAAGGAGAGATGAGAGGAGGAGGAGGATGAGGAGGAGGAGGAGGGATGTGATAAATTGATACTATGTGATGGAGATAATGTTCGGATGTAAAATATATGGAATGTTTTAGTTTGATGGTTTAGCATTTAGCATGGGTGCTGCAAAAGTAGGAAAAATATAAATGTAATAAATTGATATTGATGATGTAACAATGTTGGTATATTGATATACATGTAATAAATTTATATAATATGTGGGAGATGAAATTCCAATGTAACAATACATGTATATTTGTCTTGATGGCTGTCATTTTATCAAGCTCCTGCTCAAGTGAAAATAACATATAATATAATAAATTAGAATAAAAATTTATATATGTACATGTATATGTATATGCATACGTATATATATATATATATACGTATATATATATATATATATACGTATATATATATACGTATATATATATATATACGTATATATATATATATATATATACGTATATATATATATATATATGTATATATATATATACATATATATATATATAATATATATATATATATATATATATATATAGAGATATATGAATAATATAATAGATAATACATATAATGCGATAGCAACAATAATACGAATATAATAATAATAATATATATAATATGTATATAATAAGATAATAATACAACATATAAAATAATAATATATATATATTAATTATTATAAACATAATACATATTAATCATTACCCATTATCTCATACTCTCATATTATTCTTTGATCTACTATTATTAACCTTGATCCATACATATTATATTATTATATATATATATATCATTATTATACATATTATTATATATATGATATATATATATATATATATATATATATATATATATATATTATATATATATATATATATATATTTGCATATATATCATTATATATATATGAGAAAGATTAACTGCTCTAAGACCCCTAAACAATCAGGTAATAGCCCAAAAGAATCATGAGTCGATATACATACCTTTATTGACAAGTTCCCCTTATGTTTCTTTAAGATCTCCAGCAATACACGAGTCCAATACCCACGGTAACTTAGAAGTCCCAAATCGGAAAGTGGTCTTTCCGGTGTCCCAACCTTGGTTTCTTTCTTTGAAAGCTCATACGCTAATCATCAAAACAAAAAGAAAAGGAAAAACCAAAAAATAAGGACCAGCTCATGTATATCATAAGACTGGTTAATAAACAAAAACTCTTGAAGTGGGTTACTCCATCCATGTAATTGCGTGAAAATGATAAATTTCAATAATCGAACAACTCACTACAACAAATTTCACCAAATCTGATCCAGATTGAGGAGGGTAAACTTACAAAACGAAATAAGAAACTTCCCATAACCTTTGCGTTGATATGGAGGAAGTGTAAGAATGCAAGCAAGGTTATAGCCTTCTTCTGAATGCTTTTCCTGAACATAGAAGCAGTAGTACACAAATGTCAGAATGCAAAATAATCATTTGTGTCCCACACAGAATTTATTGCACTAGTAGCAAAAGCTTCACTCTGATTAGCACTCCACCCGGATTCAACAAAACCAAACCAAACCAAACCATTTTAAACCAGTTTTTCTACAGTTCGGTTCATTAAGTTCGCTTATTGTTGTTAATAGTTTGGTGAGATTAAGGCTATTTGTAAAACTGTTTTGTTCGGCTCAATCAAGCAGGACTCGGCTTCAATCAATGAGCGATTGTACGCTAGAACAGTACTTAAATGTATGAAATGCATAAGGTACATGTGAAGAAAAATAAGGGTTTCTTTTAGCATTTTTTCGGACTCTCCAGGGTTTTTAACTATTGAATGGCTTGAGCTGTTTAGTTCTGCGCAGAATCTAGAAGTTTCGTTTGGTTCAAAAATTGCAAACCCGGTTCTAAACGGTTCAGTTCAGTTCCGACCGAGACTGACGGAACAGAACGGAACATAACAGAAAGAACGGAACGACGTCCCAAACCGAACCAAACCGGGCCAAGGGCTAATGCCCAAACCATTGACAAGATAAATTGTTTTGTACTTCATTTGCTGTGAACCTTAGTAATCAACCTTGTGGCTCTGTAAGTGCCACCGTTTCTGTAAGCATGGAATATAAACCGTAAAACTCCCGAAAAGAAGAAAGGAAGTTTGGTCATTTACGTAATCCAAAAGCAATACAAAAAAGAATTAACAAACTACACTGTCCATCGTTTTTGGAGTTAACACACTCATTCGGTTGCGACTTTTTCTGGCGGAAAATCATAAATAGTGTTAACAACACTATTTGAGGGAGAGGACTACAATCTGCCTTGTTACTTTGCACTTAATTAGTATTAAATATTCTAATTTTGCATTAACACTAGTAAATTCTTAACGTTAATAACGATGGGCACTGTAATACTAACCTTAGAGAAGTAGCCAACCATGTGACACCCTCGCTCGTCACACTCGCAAAGAATGTAAAAGAGGAAGAGATCAACATCATAGTACAAAGTTTTGTGGTCTAAAAACAATTTGGCAAGATAGCACAAATTTTGGCAGTAGATCTTGTTCTTCTTGCCGTCTACCTGTGTCACACGCCAAAAAAGCACACCTTCATTGATTGCATAAAATCTGCAACAGTGAAATGAAACAGAAAGAAACACAAACAAATACATTTTGGGCATATATAGGCACCATACAGATTCAAAAACACATAACATGTTAACGAGATAACATAGACAGTCACAATAATCATTAAACCTGACAGAAATCAGTGGCTTGCAAAAAGCAAAAATCTCTAATTGGCGATAAGCTCACCTCAAACATTGACAGCGATTGGTTGCGATATATTTCATCACCTGGTGGATGTTTCAAATCACATTTCCTCTGCAAAAATGTCAAACAGAATGTTACTTTCACAATTAAAAACTGTTCCTTCACACACATGCACCTATTTTCAACAACTGCCTCGGCAAGAAGTAGGTACCAGCTATTCCATCCCTCAAAGTTCTCGGTTCTCAGATGAATAAAAAAATTAAAGCATGTCAAATATGAGAAGAAAATTAAAACATGTCGATTATGAGAAGAAAAGTAAAGCATGTGAAATATGAGACAACAGATACACCTGAGGAGAAAGGTGAGAGAAGAGCCGAAAGGAGAGAGAAGAGGAGAGAGAGAGGAGAGAGGGAGAGAGGTGATATATCTTACCATATGCCGAGCTAGCTGCTCCTTCCGTTTCAAAAACGACAGGCAAAACTCGCAGAAGTAGAGCTTGCTGCAGTCGTTGTACTCCGGAGGAAAAGGCGAAAAATACCACGTGTCAATTTCATATTTTCCGAGCTCAATTGTACTAATGTTTTTTACTTTTGTAAACTCTTCATGCTCCCTCAAACTCGCAGCATCGAAGTCCTCATGACCCTGCAATTCCCCTCCTGTCCCTCTTTACTTAATGCCTCTAGACCAAGAATCGTTATTACAGTAGATAAATTAATAGTGTGAGATTTACATTAGTGAAATTTAGCTGTAATTCAGTTCCAAAGGACGTGGCTATTACGAGCCGTTCCAAGAATTGGGGTGAAGAAAGACGAGTATTATTGTTAGTAAATTTTAGGTTTGAGGGCTTTTTTTAAGGGGCAGAGATAGTGTTAACTCTACTGACGATAAATGGTGTGCTTAACTTGCATGGATCCTCTACCAAATTTCAAACACAATAACTATAGTGCCCAAAGCTATTTAGAGTTAATCAAGTGAGTTTTTCTAAACCAAAGTCATAAATTAGTATTTACAATACTTTTTTGTTGAGTGGCCAGCAACCAACCACGTGGCAAAAACCATAATTTACTGTAGATAGTTCTTGTAAAGTGTAAATGCAATTGTCTACTAATTCTAATAGCTGAGTGGTGTAACATAGGCACCAGCGAACATGGATAAGCTGACTTACTATGCTAAGAAGATATATTAAATGGGAAACATCTAAAAAAATGAGGGAGAAAAAAAATAAAATTGCCCATCAGATGATGTGTGTGTTTTTTTGTCAACAAGCGTCAATGATGACTCAGCATTGCAGAATATTGATCGTCATTGGGCAATAAAAGTGAAAAAAATGACCAGAGTTCTGAAATGGGGTGTTACAAAGAGTATTATACACCTTAACCTAGTAAAATAAGTTCAGTATTTTTTCCGTGAAAGGTCTAAATTAAAAAGAAGTTAAAATAGTGGTTGAAATGCACATCATTGAAATCGGAATTGAAAATCCTAATTAAATGGAAGGTTTTTACCTGGGTTTTCATTACAGTTTTGGGGCAAAATAGGGGTTAAGTGAAAGATTGACCAGAAGCGCTTATATTAACTAGTTAAATAAAATCCCTACTTTTCAGGTATATTAAGGAATCCTGCATTACAAAACTATTTTTCTTCCTTTTTCTTTTTTTCTTCCTTCCTTTTGCTTTTTCTTTTCAAGAAGAAGAAGAAGAAGGAGATAAATTAAAACAAAATAAACTGAATTAATATAAACTGAACTAAATTAGATTAAACTAAAATAAACTAATCTAAACTAAACTCAAAAAAAACGAAATGACAGACTGGCACGACCAATTGGCAACAGACAAACCATGACAAACAAACTGTAACTATCTTTAGTGTAAAAAAGTTGTAAAGGGCAATTTGGTCAGATACAAAAGATATAATGAACAGATTAGAGACATCCAATTCTTGCAAAGAAATTGCCCACGAAACAAAAAAACTCACAAACAATAAATACAAAGGTATTTCAGTTACAAGTCACCTCCTCCACATGTGTTTCATCAATTTTCCGCTTCTGATGACGAGTCATTTTCAGCCCACCTCCCTGTAACCCACCATAAAACAACAAAAAGAAAGAGAGGGAGAGGGAGAGGGAGAGGGAGAGTCAGTCATGTAGATGTGAACAAAATTGTGGCAGTTCTTACAGGCGACATGCTTAAAACAGAGCAAAGTAACTCCATTTTGATTGAAAAAAAAACAGAGCAAAAAACACATCGGTTTTTTAACTGACACAAAAACAGCGGATCAGCAATTCACCATGTTTAGGCGCCTTTTAAAAAACATATGATTACCATCATTCTGTGAACCACAGCTTGTGGCTATAATCTTCACAACCATTTTTGCACTAAACTTATTTTACTACACCTCACATCGCTATTAGAGTTACTGGATTACCAGCGTCAACACTTTCATAGAATTAACTGCACTGACTTAAGTTTTGTAACGTGGATAAGTTTCGCAGCTTAACTAAATAGTGTTATTAACAATTATTACGATTTCGGGTCAAAAAAAAAATACATGGAATTAAAGTGATTAACTCTAATAGCAATGGGCAGTGTAATAGAGTTAATCACAATAATTCAGCTGAGTTATTTTTTCACACAAAATCATAAATCAGTGTTACTAACAGCAATTCATTAAGCGGCCCATAATGAGCCAAGTGGTAAAACATAACTTGGTGCAATTAACTCTAATAAAGTGTTAACGCTAACAACTCAAAACTCTAATAGGGATTGGCCAATCCTAAATCTTCATGAAAAACCCTAGTTTCTCTAGTACGGGATCCTTGAAGAAAGTCAAGCTCTAAACTCTCGTTTCTTTGAAGCAAACCCTCATTTCTTCACAGCAAACCCTAATTTCTTTAGTACAAGATTCCCTCACCTTATCTTCGAGCTTCTCATCGGCATCAGTCTCCACTGTATTCAGGTCCATTTGACTGAGGGATACCCATTCGTCCAGACGCCTGTTGACTGCAAACACAAAGCCCCCCACCTCAAAGAAAACAGTTAAAAAAAAACGTTTTTTTAAGGATGTTTTTAAGTCTTTCAGTCTTTCAGTCTTTTATAATTTTCTAGGTTTTAAGGAGGGGGTTCTAGGATTTCAAGGGTCTTTTAAGGTTTTTAGAGTTTTGTTTCCTGTTGACTGTCCCACAGCCTCGCACAAACCAAAAAGATTCAAAACAAGGCATGTTTTAGGGTTATTTATAATTTTGTTTTCTGAAAAAGTCTGTCTGGAAACAAATAATGTTGTTGTACAAATATAGATATCATGAAATCACTGCACGACAGCAACTATGCTTTGCTTGTTAAGCGTAGCTCAAATGTGCTAAAACAATTGGAAAAGCTTCACGTGATTACCCCATTACACGTATTATACGGTATATGCATACTATACATGTATTATACAGTATAATATACATGGGATAACCACATGTAGAATTTCCAAATGGATTATATTATATTATTATATATTTGAAGCATGTGTAATATACATAAATAAATAAATAATTGTTATTAGCTCCAGGAAAAAAACATACATTCGGTGTAGTGCACATAGTATTCGTACTGATTGGAACCAAGATTTGCTTTCCTCCGTTCTATAACCTTAACAGGATGGTACTTGTCATCTCGCCATTTGCATTGTACTCTTGTACCGACTTCCAAAGGAAGTTGTCCTTTGTACTTTTTTGATCCATTTTCTGAAGCTCCTTTTCCTCCTTTTCCATCTCCTTTTCCACCTCCTTTTTCATCTGCTTTTCCTTCTGCTTTTTTGCTCTCTGATGCTGCTACTCCCTTACTACTACTATCCAAAGAGGAGATGTCTACAAAAGACTTCCGCGCAACGTCGTTTTCTTCAGAATCGCCATTTTGTTGTTCATGTTTCGCAATAGAACCATTAACAAAAGTACGATCCGTACGATTTGCAACTTTTTTTGTCATCTCTGGAGGCGTTACGTCAACATCATTAACATCAGCAGTAGTACTGGTAGTAGTGGCGTAGAAATTTAAAAGCGCCATGGAAGGATCCTCTCTAACCATTCCCTTTCCTCCAGGTTCGGCAACTTGAGCCGAAGCTTCCGACAGGTTTCCTATCCCCATTGAAAGAAAGATCTCAGATTTACTGACCACCAAGGTGAAGGTGAAATCATTTGAGAGGAAATATGATAAACTACAGCAAAGGATTTGCCAAAAAGTTGACTGTTCAGAAAAGGGTGTGCACGAAGCAATGCAGAAGAGAAGTGCTTTACAATATTAAATCATAAATTTGAGTGATAAACTGTACAGTACACCGCCAATCGCTATTAGAGCCAATGATTAAATAGCGTCAGAAAACAATTAGCGTTATCGATTCTAATTTAGTACCTGAGACGTGGCAGATTATGGTCCACGTACTTAAATAGCGTTATAAATTTTATTTCAGGTTTTTTTTTTTTTTAAAGGGCACCGAATTGACGTTATATACTCTAATAGCGATTGGCGGTGTACTGTACACCTTGAATCGTTATTAGAGTATAGAAATTATTAGTGTAAAGAAAACATTAGTGTCATTCATTCTAATTTAGTTATAGGAGACGTGGCAGATTAGTCCACGTTCTTAAATAGTGTAGTTTATTATATTTAAGGTATCAATATCAAAATTTTGAGGTGCCGATATAGAGTACATAAGGCTAATAACGATTCACGGTGCACTGTACACCGCCAATCGTTATTAGCGTTGTGTACGCTAATTCCGTCCCGCTTTTTTTTTTTATTCTCCATTAGTGTAGTTCATTCTATTTTTTTCTTTATTCTATTTAGGGTTATTTTCAGTACGATGTTTCTTAAATAGAGTGGTGTACGGTCAGCGTCTGACCGTACATAAATGTACCTTTTTAAGTTAAAAAGTACAATAAATTAGATCTAGTAACTGCGGACGCATGAGAATGTGTGTTCTAAAAATGATAAAAAACCAGGTCGTAAAAAATCCCGCTCGCACATATTCGTCCGACAGCCGCATTTCGACCGTGTGAACGTATGATTTGTGTACGATTTGTCAGATTTCGTACGAAGACCTATATTAGTGTAAGCATGTTTGCGACCGACATTTTTTTTTCAAAGATCCAAACTACCATAATCAAACGATTAGAATGTATGATTTTTTCCAAAATTTTCAAATTCTTAAATAGCGTACACCACTGTAATTATTTTTATACGCTAAAAAAACTTACACGCTAATAACGATTGGCGGTGTAGCTGAAAGAAGACCAAAAAACTGGACAGGTAAAACAAATGTCGGCTGTATAGTGCTGTTCAGTGCACCTTATTGACCTCTAATTATTCGGAAGAATTCCTGACCGTCCGATATTGAAGAATAAACGAGCTAACCGATGTTATGGGTTAATTTTTGTTTCGCCATTTAATCGACCGCTGTAAGACACGTGTTCCGAAATTCACTTGGAGACACTTAAATCGGGAAGTAAAGAATTTCAACATTCCATCACAACCGTCAAGTTAATTATCTAACGAAAGTGAAAGTGCAGCCAGAAAAACATTTTTACACTGCGGGGTTGAAAAAAGCAATAACGCTAATAGCGATACACTATGCAAGATCAGTACGCTGTCCATCATTATTAGCGTAGATATGCTGGTGTTAATACGAAATTATAAGACGACACACTAATTTAGTGTGAGAATACGTGGCAGATTTATTATCCATTCGCCTAATCAGTGGTGTTGTGTATCGGCAGGGTTTTGCCGATAATCGATATGAAATTTTTTGGCTTGGTGATAATCGATATATTGTCACGATATATCGACACCGTTGTTATCGCCGATCAGAGGTTGCAAACGGTCAACCGAAACCGTGACCGACCGTTAACCGATCGCCCGCGCCGGATCCGGAACGGATTCGGTTGCCAAATTTTGGGGGCCGGGCGGTCGCAATCGGTTGATTCACCAGAAAAAAAAAGTCGGTTTCGGTTGGTCAAGCAGAAAACGAAAAAAATTGAAGATTTTGTACTGTCCATACAATCCAACATTATTGTACTTGGTACTCTTTGGTATCGTGGATGTACGTGACATCATGATTAGCGTTGCAAATCTGACACGGTACACCGCCAATCGTTATTAGCGTGTAAGTTTTTTTAGCGTATAAAAATAATTACCGTGGTGTACGCTATTTAAGAATTTGAAATTTTTGGAAAAAATCATACATTCTAATTGTTTGGTTATGGTAATTTGGATCTTTGAAAAAAAAAATGTCGGTCGCAAACATGCTTACACTAATATAGGTCTCCGTACAAAATATGACAAATCGTACACAAATCGTACATTCACACGGTCGAAACGCGGCTGTCGGACGAATATGTGCGAGCGGGATTTTTTACGACATGGTTTTTTTTCCTTTTTAGAACGCACATTCTCATGCGTCCGCGGTTACTAAAACTAATTTATTGTACTTTTTTAACTTAAAAAGGTACATTTATGTACGGTTTGACACTGACCGTACACCACTCTATTTAAGAGACAACGTACTTAAAATAACCCTAAATAGAATAAAGAAAAAAATAGAATGAGCTACACTAATGGAGAATAAAAAAAAAAAAAAAAAGCGGGACGGAATTAGCCTACACAGCGCTAATAACGATTGGCGGTGTAGTAGCACTTTATTTCGCAAATCTTAGGGAACGTGACAAATCGTAATTATTGGCTTATTCATAAGTCGTGAATAACTAAGATTTTATTTTGTAATTTTTAGGTTACGGGTGGGTACGGTTAATCGCGAGAAATTGAGGTTGGGTAAACTTTTATTTTCGTAAACGCCGGTCGGTTGACGATTAATAGTTTTTTAACGTGACATAACTCGGTCGGGCGTCGGTAACTCAGATTTTGAAAAAAAAAAACGGTCGGTTTCGTTTATGTAATGTTTTGACTTTTGAGACCTCTGGCCCTCGCCCAACATTACTACACAACACTACAAAAATCCCTTCCAACGAAGGTCAATGACTTTCTTCTTTACGGCAAAGATTTTCTTACGACTTTTGGTGGATTTGCATCCACTTTGTCGTAAAGTATATAACCAATGTCGCGTGAAAGGATTTCATCTCCCGTACATCGTTAAACCGTAACGAACCTTTTCGAGTGAACCACTACACCGCAAATCGTTATTAGTGTCAAATTTTAATTAGTGGTGAGAGAAAATTATCTTTATTAATGCTAATTAGTAATTTGAAATTTTTCAAAAAAATGGTGTATTCTAATTTTGGTGTTAAGGGTGGCTTTCTTTCAAGATTTTCTGTAATTGTACGGCCGGCCAACATTACAGGATGCTACATTTTGAACGATGTTCTTTTTTTGGGGCACAGGATCTGCAAGCCACATGCTCGGAAATGAGTGATACCACGTAAGATAAGATCGTATATTGAAAATTGTCAAATCTTTTTTACACGACAAGGGTTTTTTAGGAGGATGAGTTGCGAAGCTGACCATCTTGAGAAGATCAGAGGAGGATATCGTACAATATCGGAGCAGGTACAAGGTCCCAAAATGTTCTTTCCATAGAGAAAAAATAGAAATAGCTGACAAGTGAAAGTTACAAAAGATGCACAAAAAATTTACCTAATCAAACAAAACTCGACAAAATAACAACTTGAAATAACCTAACTGCGACAAAAAAAATCTCTACAAAAAAACCTTTTTCGTTCGATCCTGCAGTTATAGGTGTATTGAAATAAGAAAAACAGAAAAAAACACGGTAAATGATTACTCTAAAAGACAAAATGTTAGGATGGAAATGACTTCTACAGACTGTTGCAAATAACAGTTTGGAAAAAGCTAATAACTACAAAACAACTAATTAACTCGACACTAAAATACAGTATAATTGTTGTTTACACTCATCAGGCCCTATATAGCAAAAAAACAAAGAAAATGAATACTCTAAAAGACAAACTGTCACGAAGGAAGTGATTGCTACAGACTGCTGCAAATAACAGTATGGAAAAAGCTAATAACTACATTACAGCTAATAAACTCTACATCAAATTTTGGCACGAGAGCAGTACTATATCTGCTTGTGCTTCAAGGACAAAAAAAAAAAAACTACACCGTGAATCGTTATTAGACTTATGTACTCTATATCGGCGCCCTAAAATTTTGACATTGATACCTTACATGGAATAAATTATACTATATAATGACGTGGACCATAATCTGCCACGTCTTCGGCACTAAATTAGCATCAATGACACTAATTAATTTTTGACACTAATAATTTCTTTAGTCTAATAACGATTCACGGTGTACTAACAACAAGGTGCTAGAAGCTGTGAAGAAGCTACACCGTGAATCGCTATTAGAGTCAATGACTCTAATTGCAGTACCCCGTTTTTTTACCCAAATTCTCAAATAGAATAAAAAAAAAACCCTTTAAATAACAAATTAGAATAGATGATTTCCTTCAAAACCCCCAAATTCTCAAATAGCGTTAATAACGCTATTTGTTTCATAACGCTATTTATTTCTAAACGCTAATAGCGATTCACGGTGTACCATGGCAAGCTGACAAGATGTCCACCCTGCTTAAAATAGTGATGGCGTCAACAGAAAAATGTACTTGTACGAAATGTTTTGTACCTTTCATTGGCTCAAGTACAACACAGTACTGAAGTGTGAACTGTACTGTAACTTTCATTGACAAATGTACGAGACATTTCTACTGTACCATCCATATGTACAAGAACAAGACCACAGTACAGTACACCGCCAATCGTTATTTGCATTGTGTACACTAATTCCGTCCTGTTTTTTAAAAAAATTATTCTTCATTACCGTAGTTCATTCTATTTTTTTGTATTGAATTTAGGGTTAATTTTCAGGTACCGTACAATACGGAAGTACGTCATTGTTTAATTAATGTGGTGTACAGTCAGTACCAGACTGTATATAATTTTACCTATTTAAGTAAAAAGGTACAATTCATTATGTTTAATAGCCGCAGACGCATGAGAATGTGCGGTCTTAAAAGGGGTTGAATCCGGGTCCTAAAAAATTACGTTCACACATATTTGACCAACAACCGCATGGTCAAAAGTGTGAACGTCAAACATATTCGCCTTTGTTCGCCTGTGGAAAGTCATTTTTTCAGTAAATGAATGTAACTGAATGCAATGTTACGCCGACGTTTAACTGTAACTTTGATATATACAATTTCAACACCGAGTAGGTTCCTTGTAAGCACTTATAATTACTATTGATGCTATTTTATGGTTATGGTTCATTAAGCGTAAAACTTTATTGTATTAAGGTGAAGATGGTCCCATTTAGTATAAATGTCCATTGTAATATGGTGTCGAACCCAAAATAAAGTAAACGTTTATGTTAATACGGGGTTGATGTGCCAAAAAAGCCTAAATTAAGGTTGTTATTCGGATTTCTTAGAATAAAACAATAGCGTTTGGCGTTGGTGATATTTGGGGAGAGGAAACGCCAAATGCGGACAGTCCATAAAAAAATGGATTCGTTCTTGGCGAATCACAACCAAACGTTTTTTGGTGGGATTTGAACCTCGTCATCTTGAAATACATTTCATTTTGTTCACCGCGAAGCAGGCGAAGGCGGCGCGAAGCAGGCGAACGCTTCGCCGCCTGCTCCACATTTCATCCATGGATTTTTCCTTATCAACCTACCATTTCCTCATCCAGCCACCCTGTTCTTCCATATCTCTTTTACTTTATGGTGAATAACGTTCCCTCTTCTGGTTTGCGTGTCCCTCACCTTCGCCATATTCCTCACCTCCTTGTCTCCGCATGGGTGTGCTCCACCTCCCCCTCCCCCCCCTTTCCTCTCTCTCTACCTCTGCTGCACTCCATTTATTTTCTTCGCTCCCTCTCTCTCCTTCTCAGTGTTCGTTGGTTTAATTGTTAATATGTTCTCCATTTGTATTTGTATTCCCTTCCATTTTCGCCTTCCTCCTCTGCATCTCCGCCCTTGCCTCTTTCTCTCTCAATCTCCCGCTCCCCCTCTCTCCCTCTGAATCTGCTTCTCCCTATCCGTGAATCCCTCTCTCTCCTTATATTCTTATGCCTTTCCCTCCTCACTGTTGTTTTTAGGAAGATTCAATTTCGTACATACGTGCGCGTATTTGTGTTCGCACGTAATTATTGGAATTACTGTGGAGGCTTGAAAAGATTTGCCGATTGGGGGAGTAATTGTACGAATGAATTTAAAGTGACGTAAAGTACAAATTGAGTGACGCGAAAAAGCGTACGAAAAAAATACCGAATGCGAAACAGAAATGGACGGCGGATCGCTTCGCGATCCGATTTGAAATATTTGAAGTGTTTGAAAAAGTACGCCGGCCATATGAAACATAATGCGACAAACAACATTTATTAAATGGGACGCCACCGGTACGGAGCGTCGTATTTGACAGGTGTACTTTTAATTTGGCACGTGAGATTTACGACGAAGTACATGGTTTCATACGGACAGGATTTGGATAGTACGGTTTAATTTCGGCAGTGGTTCGAGCTACACGTGGAGGGCGGACAGTGTCCGCCGATATTTTTAAGGGATCACATTATTTTTGATGACGTATTATTAAGTGGACCGTACATATTCGATGTCGGTTCACTACGTGGTATTGTCGACAAGTGACTAAGCAAATTGTCACTTATGACGCGGATTTGTGGATGCGTCGGTGTAAATATTTGAAACATCAATATTTTGTCTTATTAGAAATAATGATTTAGTGTCGATTAAAATAGGTATATTTTACGTGATCAATGAGGGTATCGAAAGTTTAATTTGTGTGTCTTTATGTGTCGTATTTGCAGACAAGTGTACGCTTACGATTGCTTGACTTTCAGGTGTGCGCTTACGATTAATTTATTTATTAGTAATGGGCTATTATGGTTAAATAGAACTTAATGACAGTTACGTAATTTATGTTGGTTATTTTTAGTGTTGGGTATCGAGGACCCATTGCCGATATTCGATATATATCGAATTTCATGTACCCGATATTCGATATATCGCTTCGATATATCGAATTTCAAATTATCGCGATATATCGCCGATATATCGTATCGACGATATATCGAAAATGAAAATTTTACAATTTTTTTCAAACCCCCCCCCCCCCCCCCCCCCCCCCCCCGGGGGGGGGGGGGGGGGGGGGGGGGGGGGGG
>JBBHKE010000443.1:0-17517 GCA_037447655.1 Zygnema cylindricum | reverse complement strand
AATTATTTTTTGTTGTTTGCTACTCGAGCAACAAGCCCCATCACCCACTTATACTTCATATCCAGATGTTCATCTTCTCATCGAAGCATCACCATAACTAGCATCACTCTAAGTAGTGATGTCAGTATTCCCCTTACCCAAATGGAATCATAGATCCCTAGTTCCTATCAAATATCTAAGGACTCTCTTAGCTGCCTCCCTATCTCTCTTAGTGGGAGCATTTAGACGTCTACTCAACACTCCTTCAGCTATAGCTAAATCTGGCCGGGTAGAATTCATAAAATAGATTAGGCTTCCCACTACTTGCCTGTAAGGGATAGTCTGCATGAACTTCTGTTCTTCAGGGCCTAATTCCTCATGTAAGATTATGACTCCTTCTTCCACACTCCCCTCACTTCCCTTCTTTAACTCTTTTCGAGTTGTACAACTATTAGCCTTATCCATGTGGAACTTTTCCAACATGTTCCCTATTGTTTCTTTCTGAGTTTGTCTTATAATCTTTCTTTCTCGGTCTCTTTCTTCTCGAATACCCAAAATATATTTTGCCTCCCCCATATCCTTCATCTCAAATCTTCCTTTAAGATCCGTTTTCTGTTTATTAATTTTGTCCATTGATTTACTTTAAACAAGCAATCATCAACATAAATTGCAATAAAAATGATACCTTCCTCATCTTCAAATACATAGATTGAGTCATCTGAGCTGATCTGGATATATCCAAGACGAGTAAATAACTCATCAAGCTACTTATTCCACTGCCGAGGCACCTGTTTCAAACCATAAAGAGATTTAATCAGCTGGCATACCTTACTCTCCTCTCTTTGCTCCATAAATCCTTCGGGTTGTCGAATGAAGATCTCCTCTTCCAATTTTTCATGCAAAAAGGTTGCCTTGATGTCTATCTGGTGCACTTCTATGTCTTCCGTTGCTGCTAGACTGAGAAGTATGCGGACGGAGGGGTATCTGACGACCGGGGCAAAGGTTTCCTCGTAGTCGATTCCCTTTTTATGTAAATCTTTTGGCCACTAACCACGCCTCGTAGCGCTCAATGGTGTTATCTGGGTTCAGTTTTAATTTGAACATCCACTTACAACCAATTGGTTTTCCGTTAGGTGGACAATCAACCAGCTCTCAAGTATCGGCTGCCATAATTGAGGCCATCACCTCATTGATGGCAGTCTTCCACCGGTTCCTTTCTAAACATGTCATCCCCTCTCCATAAGTTTGAGGTTCAACCAGATGAGATAGTTTTGTTATCTTGTTATAAACCTGTTTTTCTTGAAACCTTTTGCTACTTGTCCTTCCTCCCTCAAAATTTGTTGGGGGAATAGATGGTTCATGTGGGTTCTTTTAAACAATCTCGGCTTCTCCCTTGTCCCTTGATTTCGGATCAATTTCCACCACGTCTTCCGCTTTGGGTAGAGTTGTCACTAGAGTTTCCGCGGTTGAGTCCTTCTCGGTCTGATTTGTACCTACAAAAATGTCATCTTCTCTGAAACATGGATAGTTAGGAAGCTCAAATTCATCGGAATTTTCTGACTCAAATCTGATTTTTACTGACTTTGTATACTTGAAGGGATCCACAGACTTTCCTTCATCCATAACTACTAGGCGCTTTACTAAGATTATATCTTCCCTTTTTAGATCATAAACTCGATATCCTTTTACATCCTCATCATATCCTAATAAGTACACCGATTTTCCTTTAGGATCTAGTTTCCAATGAGACCGATCTTTTTCTAGACTAAACACTTGACTGCCGAAAACCTTTAAGTAAGATATGTCTGGTTTCCGGCCGGTCCATCTCTCCTACGGTGTTTGGCCTTTTACCGCCGAGTAAGAACTCTATTTTTTAGGTAATTAGCACAGTTCATAGCTTCGGCCCAAAACTCTTTTCCTATCTTCTTATCCAACAACATACTTCTAGCACTATCACTTAGTGTCCTATTTAATCTTTCAGCTACCCCATTTTGTTATGGGTTTTCTGGAACTGTCTTTTGGTGTTGGACTCCATCTTCCCTCAAAAAATCCTCAAACTGGTTAAAGGTTTACTCTCCACCATTCTCACTCCTTACTCTCTTGATTCGGGTTTCATGTAGTTTTTCACTCTATGCTTTATATTATCTAAAACATTCTTGATCCTCTGACTTATTTTTCAAAAAGTACACCGTGGAATACTGAGACCTATCATCGGTGATAGTCATCATAAATTTCTTCCCCCCGGGTGAGGGCACTTTGGCCGGTCCCCTAATATCTGTGTGTACTAAATCTATAATATTTTTTCCCTTATAGGTGGCAATTTTTGTGAAGGGTAACATGTGTTCTTTACCTTGAGCACATCCACTATAATCACTAAGATTCTTACTCTCACCGAACTGAATCCCTTTCACTACTCCCATCTTTTTCATCTCTCTTAACTTATCTAGATTCACATGCCCAAGCCTCTTATGCCACAATATTATATCATGAACACCAGCATAATAAAGTTTCTTTTTTTCATTGCTTAAATTTAGCCTTAACATCTCTTGGCTACCTTTTTTAGCAGTGAAATAAACTTCCTCCTCAAAACTAGCAGTAAAGACTCATTTCCTAGTGCTAGTATTAAAACCCTTTTCATCTAACACAGATGTAGAGATGAGGTTTTTGTTCAACTCCGGAATAAACAATACATCGGAGAATATAACTATTGATGTCTTTCCTTCTACTAACAGTTTTAGATCTACCAATCCTATAAGAGTAGTAGTGACTATCCTCCCATCCTTGTACTCTATCTCTACAGTGGGCATCTTTCTTATCTTAGTGAACAAGTGTTTATTCTTACACATGTGCATGGAGGCACGTGAATCTGCAATCCAGCGTGCTTCACCTTTCAATCCACCGAAAGCACATTTGTGCTTTCGTGGAATTTTGACCTCGTTTTGCGCCTCCAACTCCTCATCCAATAGAAGCTCATCGTCCTCGTCCTCGAATTCCACCTCATGTACCTGTGTCAAAAGGGCCTTTTTCTTTCCTCTTGGGGGTCCACCGGTCTACGCCTCCTTTAACCTCAGCTCGGTTAACTTAGTGCACTCCGCCATATGGTGCCTTGGTTTTTTACAAAAGTGGCACAAACCCTTGGGAGCATTTGGTATGAACACGTCGATCTGATTTTTCTACCCCTCCCCTCCGTAATTTTCGACCGGTTTCCTAAAATCGTTTTTCCTCAAATCGGTCCCGGCTACCAAGGCTTGCCCACTCTTTCATCCCTTTCAGATCTCAATTGTATTCTCATGATCGAGAATCATCCCTTCCACTGAATTCTATATCCATCTTGAGTCGTGCAAGTCCTGCACACGGTTGACTATATTCTCGAACTCATCTGGTAAATTTTTGAGAAAGCAGTTAACCTTTATCTTTTCAGTTTGAACCTGTCTAGCACTCTCTAGCTCCATTTGAGTTTGGCAAGTCGTGCACACAGTTAACTATGTTCTTGAACTCATCTGGTAACTTCATGAGCAAGCAGTTAACCTTCATCTTTTTCAACCTGTCCAGCACTCTCTAGCTCTATGAAAAGTGTTGCGAGCTCATTACAAAAATCCAACATCTTCCCCCCCTTGTATACATATGTGTCAATTTTCTGATCAGCCAACTGCTGTTACTGAATCTTACCATTTAGGTTCATCTCTATGAGAGCCACCCAAAGATCGAATGCTCTCTCTACGTGCAAATGAGGAGATGCAAGCCCTTGAGTAAGATAGCGGAGGATGGAGTGTTTTGCCGCCATATTGTTGTAGTCCGAGGTATCGGTATCATTCCCCTCTTCCTCAGAATAGGAGACATGAATGCCGAACCGGTTGCTATTGGTGTGATCGTCTCTTTGTCGTTACCATTGTCCACCACTTCCCCTTCCTTTGTCTCCTGCGTTGGAGATGGATCTACATCTCTGGTGAATGTGCTTCCTGTAAATCTTGGAGGGATCCCAAGACTGGATGGACGCCTCACTCGTCCACTCACTATTCCCCAAAACCTTTTCTCACCTAGAGCTCCTGTCAACGTACTTTCCCAATATATGAAGCCAGTTCCATTGAAGATGGGCACCCTAGAGGGTGGACCCATAACCTGTAACTTTGAGACCTCCATAGATCTTCAGAGTAGGCAGCTCACACGAAGCCTCTAGGATAACCCTGACCCCTTTGTGTTTCAGGAAGAATAACTGCCACCTTGGCTGACAAAAACGAGACCACTTTCGCCCCAGTGAAGGCTACACTCCCCTAAGTCGACAGCAAAAAGAATCTCTGAATTTTCCTTCCCTGAGCAGTAAGTTATAGAGGGTCAAAGTTGACCTTTTGTATTGAAGCTCTCTCGGAGAAAGGGTTCAATCTAGCAAATTTTTCTAAGTCCTATCTCTCTCTAAAACTCTATCTATTGAAGTATGGCACTAATCATAATACTGTGTCGTACAGAAAGGTACAGCTGCCGGTGTACTTTCTGTATGACCATCGTACGACATGGCCAACAAGTCGACACATGTCATATTCGGATTCGTTCCTGTAATCCCTGGAGATGCCGTAATCCAATATGATTGTGCCACATGTCAATCGATGAGGCGGTGACCACAAACCGCCAAAATCCTATTCCGCGATCTCGTCATCCTTCCGGCTGTCCGATCAAAACCGGGTTTGAATCGTAGCCGTCATAAATACTTGCGCGATATTTGTTTCGTTGTCGGAACAAAATGAGCGGTATCCGTTTCGGAACCGTACTATACTCTGTATTTTACAAAACTGTATCCATGCATGACGTATATAGTTACCGTTAAAAGAATTAGTTCTCGTCTAACTATTTAAATATTTGTCAAACCTATGTGCTTTACCATTGGTCTTAGACTTGTAGGATAAAGCTAACCGCTACTGCATGACATGACGGACGGCTGGTACCACGATCAAATCCTGGGTGTGTCAAGTATCCTTTTAGTAAACCTACTAAAAATAACTATCTGTCCCTCTCTAGAGAGCACAAGCAGCCATGGCTCTAGCTCCCTCTTCAACCTTCAGTGTCTGCGACAAGTGTGGGAGATGAAAAGAGGAGTTAGAGGCACACTGCCTCGGCTTCTTTTCTGCATTTCATTTTAGACCTAGAAAATACTAAAAGAACCATTAATTTCAACAAGTTTTGCGGAGATCACCGCCACACGTGCTAAAGGCTATGTGCCTACAGAGAAGGTGGATGCAAGCCCACCAACATCTATTAGGCAAGTACATGGTACTCAAATGAAGATTTTAAGATTTTACACTAAAATGAGTCGGTTTGTAAAATCTTTGACGATTTTCGTATAGGATCTTTGCTTACAGTAGTATCTGATTTTACCGCTCAAATTAAGACACGTATACAACAAGTTGTTTACACAATGGCCTTTCGTTCAAAATATTATAATGTTAACCGTATAACTAGCGTTGACCGTAAAATTACAAATACCTCTTGATGAAATTTCGACCTTACATTTATTGCCATACACACTAGATTTAGATTCGTGTAACTATCGCACTCTAAAACTATAAAGAGGACCACACTATTTTTCACTTGTAATAATGTGGAAACCACAACTTATCGCTATTCGAGTGAATCGGTCTAATTTGAGTATAACTATTATTTTGTGTTTTTTTCTAACAAAATTTTTAGCCTGTGTTAATAACATTATTTCGTTAGGTGGCATTGAGTGTAACATTTATACAAAGTTAATTCCCATTTTTGTCTATGGTTCCTCGAACGTTTTTATCCTTTATCATGCATTTTCCTACACTCTTAAACGAGATTTTTTAGTCTTTCTTTTAAAAGTAAACAATTTTCACAAAGTTTTGAAAAGAAGGCGAGATTTGATTTATTGTATGGAAACCCGTACAAAAAGCGATCTATTATCGGCAGTGTGTCGAGTTATTTTATATATAATATTATTATTGTTTATTATATCGAGTTTTGTATTGAGCTATCGGCAAAATCGACAATAATTTGAAATTTTTCAAGGTCGTGGTATCCGTACACACCGCTATATCAGTGTATTGACTCTGACTTCGCTCCATATCCAATAGCAAACGTTTTCTATGTGGACTATACTGTACATGTAGAAATTAATGGTTTTAAGTATTTTCTAGGTCTAAATAGAAACAAAGAAGCCGAGGCAGTCTACCTCTAACTTCTCTCTCCAACTCTCAAACTTGTCGCAGTCACTGAGAAATTGGAGAGGAAGCTAGAGCCATGGCTACCTAAGCTATCCTCAGGTTTACGGGAAATTTATAATAGTCTACGGATTAATTACTAAAAGGTATATGCAACAGGATTTGGTCCTGGTACCTGCCGGCCGACAGCGAGAGATAGCCGTAGCCTTAGCCGTTAAGTCTAGAAGTACTGATTCATAGTATATAGTATGATAATTAATTATACATGTACACGTAGGATAATTCATTTAACTATAACTATTTACGGGGCACATAGATATGGAATTGTAAAAGTACGAATTGCGGTACGGATATGAAATCAATACCGCGCATTGATTTCGGACGCGAAACAAATACCGCGCATGTATTTATTACGGCTACGATCAAAAACGAGTTTAATCGGACGGCCGGAAATTGCGCCGAGATCGCGGAAGGAGAATTCGGCGGTTTGTGGGCAGCGCCACATCGGATGACACGTGGCGATGTGACATTGGAGTGCGGCATCTCCGAGGATTTAAGGAGCGAATCCGGATACTCCACGTGTGGACATTTAGGCCATGTCGTACAATATCCGTACATAAAGTACACCGGCAGTTGTACTTTTACGTACGGAACTGAAATCTGATTGGTTCCGTACATCAGTAGATAGAGTCTGTGAGAGAGATAGGACTTAGAAAAAATTAGAAGATAGGACCCTCTCTCCCAGAGAGCTTCTGTACAAAAGGTCAACTTTGACTCTCCATAACTTACTGCTCAGGGGAGCAAATTCAGAGATTCTTTTTGCTATCAACTCAGGGGAGTCTTGCCTTCACAGGGGTGAAGGTAGTCAGGGTTTTTGTTTGCCAGGGCGGCAGTTAATTTTGCTAAAACACAAAGGGGTCAGGATTATCCTAGAGGCTTCTTGGAAGCTGTCCACTCTGAGGACTTATGGAGGTCTCAGAGTTTCAGGTTATGGGCCCACCCTCTAGGGTACCAATCTTTAATGGAACTGGCTTCATATACTGGGAAAGTATGATGATAGGAGCTCTATGCGAAAAAAGATTTTGGGGGATAGTGAGTGGACGGTTGGGGCGTCCATCAAGTCTTGGAATTCCTCCAGGGTTTGGAGGAACCAGATTCACTAGGAAAGAGGATTCACCTTCAACGGAGGAAACAAAAGAAGGAGAGGTTGTAGACAAAGGAAAGGAGAAGGAGACGACCACACCAATAGCAACTGGTTCGACATTCTTGTCACCTATTCCGAGGATTGAGGAGAATGATACTGAAACCTGGGACTTCAACAATATGGCCGCAAAGCACTTCATCCTACGCCATCTCACTCAAGGACTTGCGTGTCCTCATTTGCAGGTAGAAAGGGCATCCGATCTTTTGATGGCTCTCATAGAGATGTATCGAAGTCGTACGATTCAGCAACAACAGTTGGCTGATCAGAAAGTTAAGGAGTATTTAATCAAAGGGGAAAATATGTTGGATTTTTGCAATGAGCTTGCTACACTCTTCATGGAGCTAGAGAGTGCGGAAAAAGGTTTTAGTGAAAAAGAAAAGGTTAACTGTTTACTGATGAAGTTACCTGATGAGTTCGTAAACATAGTTTACCGTGTGCAGGACTTGCCTGACTCAAGGTGGATATGGAACTCAGTGGTAGGGATGAATCTCGTTCAAGAAAATACAATTGAGATCCGAAGGGGGGGAAAGAGTGGCCAAGCCTTGGCAACAGTGATTGATTTGAGGAACAGGGATTCCCGAAAACCGGTCGGAAACTATGGGGGTAGGAAGCTGAAAAAACAGGCCGACGAGTTCGAACCAAGGGCTCCCAAAGGTTTATGTCTTTTTTGTAAGAAACCGGGGCACTATATGGCAGTGTGCACTAAGCTAACCGAGCTTCTACTAAAGGAGGGGCAGACCGGTGGTACCCCGAGAGGAAAAAAAAAGGCCCTTGTCACACAGGTACTTGAGGCGGAATCTGAGGACGAGGACGATGAGCTCCTTTTGGATGAGGAGTTGGAGGCGAAAAACGAGGTCAAAATTCCACGAAGGAAGAAATGTGCTTACGGTGGATTAAAAGGTGAAGCAGGCTGGATCATAGATTCAGGTGCCTCCATCCACATGTGTAAGGATAGGCACCTGTTCACTAAGATAAGAAAGATTCCCACTGTAGAGATACAGTACGGGGATGGGAGGATAGTCACCACTACTCTTGTAGGATCGGTAGATCTGAAAGTGTTAGTAGAAGGAAAGACATCTATATTAACATTTTCCGATGTATTGTTTATTCCGGAGCTGAACAAAAATCTTATCTCTACATCAGTATTGATGATAAGGGTTTTTTTACTAGCACTAGGGAAGGAGTCTTTACTGCTAGTTTTGAGGATGATGTCTATTTCATTGCTGAGAAAGGTAGCCATGGGATGTTTAGGCTGATCTTAAGTAATGAAAAGAAAAAACTTTATTACGCTGGTGTTCATGATATTATGATGTGGCATAAGAGGCTTGGGCATGTGAATCTAGATAAGTTAAGAGAGATGAAAAAGATGGGAGTGGTGGAAGGGATTCAGTTCAGTGAGAGTGATGATATAAGTGATTGTAGTGGATGTGCTCAAGGTAAAGCACACAGATTACCCTTTCCTAAATCAGCCACCTATAAGGGAGAAAAAATTCTAGATCTAGTACACACAGATATTTGGGGACCGGCTAAAGTGCCCTCACCGGGGGGGAAGAGATTTATGATGACTATAACTGATGATTGGTCTCGGTATTCCCGGGTATATTTTTTGAAAAACAAGTCCGAAGCTGAGGATTGCTTTAGACAATATAAAGCATGGAGCGAAAAACTCCATGAAACTCCAATCAAGAGAGTAAGGAGTGACAATGGTGGAGAGTATACTTCTAACCAGTTTGAGGATTTTCTGAGGGAAGATGGGGTTCAACACCAAAAGACAGTTCCAGAAAATCCGGAACAGAATGGGGTAGCTGAAAGGTTAAATAGAACACTAAGTGATAGTGCTAGAAGTATGTTGTCAGATAAAAAGATAGGAAAAAGGTTTTGGGCAGAAGCTATGAACTGTGCTAATTACCTCAAGAATAGAGTTCTTACTTCAGCTATAAAAGATCAAACACCTTATGAGAGATGGACAGGCCGGAAACCAGACATATCTCACTTAAAGGTTTTCGGCAGTCAAGTGTTCAGTCTAGATACTGATCGGTCCAATTGGAAGCTAGATCCTAAAGGAAAACCGGGATACTTATTAGGATATGATGAAGATGTTAAAGGATATAGAGTTTATGATCTAAAAAGGGAAGATATAATCTTAGTAAAGCATCTAGTAGTTATGGATGAAGGAAAGTCTGTGGATCCCTTCAAATATACGAAGTCAGTAAAAATCAGATTTGAGTCAGAAAATTCCGATGACTTTGAGCTTCCTAACTACCCAGGTTTTAGAGAAGATGACATTCTTGCAGGAACAAATCAGACCGAAAAGGACTCGGCTGTGGAAACTCCAGTGACAACTCTACTCGAAGCGGAAGACGTGGTGGAAATTGATTCGGAATCAAGGGATAGGGGAGAAGTCGAGTTTGTTCGAAAGAATCCACGAGAACCATCTATTCCGGCCTCAGATTTTGAGGGGGGGAGGAGAAGTAGCAAAAGACTGCAAGAAAAACAGGTTATTAACAAGGTAACTAAACTATCTCATCAAGATGAACCTCAAACTTATGGAGAGGCGATGACTTGTCCAGAAAGAAACCGATGGAAGACAGCCATCAATGAGGAGATGGCTTCAATCATGGCAGCCGATACTTGGGAGCTGGTGGACTGTCCACCTAACCGAAAACCAATCGGTTGTAAATGGGTTTTCAAACTAAAACTGAACCCAGATAACACAATCGAGCGCTACAAGGCTAGATTAGTGGCAAAGGGATTTACACAAAAGGAAGGAATTGACTACGAGGAAACCTTTGCCCCGGTGGTCAGATTTCCCTCCGTCCGCATACTTCTCAGTTTAGCAGCGGCGGAAGACATGGAAGTGCATCAGATGGACATCAAGACAGCCTTTTTGCATGGAGAATTGGAAGAGGAGATCTTCATGCGACAACCCGAAGGTTTTGTGGAGGAAGGAGAGGAGAGTAAGGTATGCCGGCTGATTAAATCTCTTTATGGTTTGAAACAGGCACCTCGACAATGGAATAAGAAGCTTGATGAGTTTCTTACCGGTCTGGGATATATTCGGATCAGCTCAGATCACTCAATCTATGTTTTCGAAGATGAGGAAGGTCTTATATTTATTGCAATTTATGTTGATGATTTGCTTGTTTTAAGTAAATCAATGGAAAAAATTAACAAACTGAAAACCGATCTTAAGGGGAGATTTGAAATGAAGGATATGGGAGAAGCAAGATATATTTTGGGAATTCAAGTAGAGAGAGACCGGAAAAGGAAAATTATAAGATTGACTCAAAAGGAAGCAATAGGGAACATGCTTGAAAAATTTCAAATGGATAAAGCTAATAGTTGTACAACTCCAATGGAGTTAAAGAAGGGAAGTGAGGGGAGTGAGGAAGAAGGAGTCATAGTCTTAGACGAGGTATTATCTCCTGATGAACAGAAGTTCATGCAGACTATTCCTTACAGGCAAGTAGTGGGAAGTCTAATCTATTTTATGAATTGTACCCGGCCGGATTTAGCTGCAGCTGTAGGAGTGCTGAGTAGAAGTTTAAATGCTCCCACTAAGAAGGATTGGGAGGCAGCTAAGAGAGTTCTTAGATACTTGATAGGAACTAGGGATCTATGGTTGCATTTGGGTGGGGAGAATACTGACATCACCACTTGGAGTGATGCCAGTTATGGTGATGCTCCGATGAGGAGATGCACTTCTGGATATGTATTATATGTGGGTGATGGGGCTTGCTGTTGGAGTAGCAAACAGCAAAAGGTTATTGCTCAGTCCACCATGGAGGCTGAGTATATGGCCTCTTGCTCTGCTGTAAAAGAATTGATGTGGGTCAAGTCTTTGCTTGGTGAGCTTGGTCACCTTAAGAGTGGTGTGCAGAAAATATTTTGTGATAATTAGGCAGCAATCGCTATTTCTGCCAATCCTAAACATCATTTTAAAGCCAAACACATGGACATCAGACTCAGCTTTGTTAGAGAAAAAAGTAGAAAACAAAATAATCAGTTTAGAGTACAGGCCAGATAGTGAGATGGTAGCAGATATGATGACCAAACCTGTGCCTTCCCCTAAGCTAATTTTCTGCAGGGAGAAGTGTGGTCTGAAATTAAAGATTGACTAGAAAATAAGGGGAGTGTAGAAATTAATGGTTTTAAGTATTTTCTAGGTCTAAATAGAAACAAAGAAGCCGAGGCAGTCTACCTCTAACTTCTCTCTCCAACTCTCAAATTTGTCGCAGTCACTGAGAAATTGGAGAGGAAGCTAGAGCCATGGCTACCTAAGCTATCCTCAGGTTTACGGGAAATTTATAATAGTCTACGGATTAATTACTAAAAGGTATATGCCGGCGGCAGGATTTGATCCTGGTACCTGCCGGCCGACAGCTAGAGATAGCCGTAGCCTTAGCCGTTAAGTCTAGAGGTACTGATACATAGTATATAGTATGATAATTAATTATACAAGTACACGTAGGATAATTCATTTAACTATAACTATTTACGGGGCACATAGATATGGAATTGTAAAAGTACGAATTGCGGTACGGATATGAAATCAATACCGCGCATTGATTTCGGACGCGAAACAAATACCGCGCATGTATTTATTACGGCTACGATCAAAAACGAGTTTAATCGGACGGCCGGAAATTGCGCCGAGATCGCGGAAGGAGAATTCGGCGGTTTGTGGGCAGCGCCACATCGGATGACACGTGGCGATGTGACATTGGAGTGCGGCATCTCCGAGGATTTAAGGAGCAAATCCGGATACTCCACGTGTGGACATTTAGGCCATGTCGTACAATATCCGTACATAAAGTACACCGGCAGTTGTACTTTTACGTACGGAACTGAAATCTGATTGGTTCCGTACATCAGTAGATGGAGTCTGTGAGAGAGATAGGACTTAGAAAAAATTAGAAGATAGGACCCTCTCTCCCAGAGAGCTTCTGTACAAAAGGTCAACTTTGACTCTCCATAACTTACTGCTCAGGGGAGCAAATTCAGAGATTCTTTTTGCTATCAACTCAGGGGAGTCTTGCCTTCACAGGGGTGAAAGTAGTCAGGGTTTTTGTTTGCCAGGGCGGCAGTTAATTTTGCTAAAACACAAAGGGGTCAGGATTATCCTAGAGGCTTCTTGGAAGCTGTCCACTCTGAGGACTTATGGAGGTCTCAGAGTTTCAGTACAGTATAGTAGTGCAAACGTACACCCTGTATCGCTATTGGTGTTGGTGTTTTTTTTGCCAGTTAAAACATTTTTTCTCCGTACACACTCGTCATCTCCGTACACACTTGTTAGATTGTAGATCTGGCGACGTCGATTGAAAGGTAAGATTATCAACTTCTGATTGGCGGTCTCCGTTTGAAAATCGGACAAGTGTGTACAGATAGAAGATGTTTTAAGGGTGACGTTCCATTAGGCAGTCCCAGTAAATGTACGGACGAGTCTACTGGCAGCGTTTACTGGAAGTCCACTCCATTGTGTGGGCCAGTTACAAACCTTCCTCAATTATGATAAGCACCACGTAAGTTACAGTCCAGATTATAAAAATCTTGAAAAAAATCTACAAACGGAATATCTGTACGAAATTTCTGAACCACCGGAGGTAATTAATGATTCGTACATAAAGTTTTCGGCTAGATTTTGATTTTGAAAGTGGAAATCAAAATGTCGAAACATAATGGCAAAAAGACGCGGCAAACTTTGAATGTCGGCGGATGTCAGACGAAGCGTGCGATGATAATTTCACGTGACCTGCATTCAACGTGGCAGGATGCACATGGCATGTACGACGTGCACGCCTGTGATCGCTTATACAACGTAGATATTTTTTTTCCTTTTCACGTGTACCAATGGTAATGAATGGCAATCATCTAGTGGGCCCCAACTCTCCTCCCTGAAGAGAGTTGGGGCCCACTAGATGATGTGCTTGAATTGCTTCGCAGATCTCAAAAAGTGAAACATCCAACGGTCAAGAATTACGTCTACATCATTGGAGCTTCGTGATACCTTTCCAGTAACGATGTTTCGTCCGACAAAAAAAATAAAATGGTACGGCTCGGTACGGCGCTGTAGGAAAACGTACGGCGTCCAGTTGAAATTCTATGGGCTCCATTGCCCACAGAATTCGCACATCCAAAAGAAGCTAATCTAGATAGTGCCGACTCCAAGTTGATATAAACCCAAATGAATGATCCCTTGACAATCAAAACCCCAATACAACTTCACCCCAGTGAAGAGAAGACCTTTTGTGTGCTCAGTTCCACCACATAATGCAAAGCTTGAATATGTGTTTTGGACAATACTCCCCACTTTGACTTTCCCACTAAATAAGTGCCACCCTGGCACGCAAAGACTCTGACCGACTACAACCCTGTGTAGCTTAGACTCCCCTGAGTCCGCAGCAAAAAGAATCACTGAATTTGCTCACCCGAGCATTAAGTTATGGCTGGTCAAAGATGACCTTTATAGTTACAAGCTCTCTTAGAGAGAGAGGTACCTAAATATTACTAAGTCTCGGTCTGCCTACTCACGACTACCTACTACTAAACCCTAGTCCAATAGGAACACTATATAGTACAAGAAGGTACAATGGGCGATGTACTTATTGTACGACCATTGTACGACAAGGTCTACAAGGTGACACCTATCAAATTGGAAGCCATGGTTCCTCCTCCCATCTTCTCCGGTATCAAATAATGTGGCACCACGTGGCACCGCGTGACGCTATCTCCGTATGCCGCCAAAAGCTCACTTCGCGTGGCGGCTACAATGCCGGCCGTCCGATCAAAACATATTTTACACGGTTCAGATTCGCATACATGCAGGAATTGCTTCTTTTGGTTAGTCTGCTGTTAATTAGTTGTTGCTTTAATGTTTATGTATTTATGAAACCCGTAACGTGTATCATTTCGATAACGCCTTATTGGTTAAGGCATACTTTTACAAATGTAACCACAGACCATGGTTCAAATCTGGTTAAGAGCAGCTTTTGGTTATTTGTTAGTTTGTTAGAACTCTCTTCTTGTCCATTTATAAATACCTATTGTACCCTACATATGCGATCGTTTACTCTAACCTATAGGCTAAAGCTAACGTCTATAGCAGTATGTAGGTACTAGGATCAAATCTTAGGATCGACACAACAATTTTGGTACAAACTACGAGTTAGCCTATCCTCTTTAGACAGCCATGGCTCTAGCTCTCTCTCTGGTCTTCAGTGACTGCAACAAGTATGGGGACCGGAGAGAGTTGAGCGAGAAGCAGGTTGCCTTTGCTGACTTACTCTATTTATTTTTCCAATACAGACCTAGAAAATACATAAATTTCAACTAACGAACCCCACTTTTCGTCTAATCGAACGTCACCCTAAGTGGCAAAAATAACAATAGGGGTAGAATTCCATTTGGCGGTCCCAGTAAATGTACGGACAAGTCTAATGGCAACGTTTACTGGAAGTCTGCTCCATTTTGTCGGGCCAGTAACAAACCTTCCTCAATTATGATTGACGCCACGTAGGTTAGATTCCAGATTCAGAAAATCTTAAAAAAATCTACAAACGGAAAGTCAGAACGTAATATCTGTACAGCCGGAGGTAGTTAATGATTCGTACGAAAAGTTTGCGGCCAGATTTTGATTTTGAAAATGGTAATCAAAATTTCGAAACGGAATGGCAAAAAGACGCGACAAACTTTGAGTGTCGGTGGATGTCAGACGGAACGTGCGAGGGGCTCACTTGCATCCAGCGTGGCAGGTGGCACATGGCCTGTAGGACGCGTAGGCTTGTGATCGCTTGTTCAAAGTGGATAATATTTTTCCTTTTCACGTGTACCAATGGTACAGGACCAGTATCGTGCAACTCTCCTCGCGCGGAGAGTATCTTCACACTGGATGATGTGCGCTATTGCTTTGGGGATCTCAAAAAGTGAAATATCCAACGATCACAAATTATGCCTACATGATTGGGGCCTCCCGACAGCTTTCCAGTAACGATGTTTCGTCTGACAAAAAAACATTGAAGGTACGGCTCTGTACGACATTGTACGAGTTAGTACAACGTTTGTTAACGAACCATGGCGATTCACGGTGTACTGTTCAGTCCACGTCATCATGTGCACTTTATTAGTCTCTCGTAGTCCTCCAGTTTCTTGTTCCTCCATTCGTTCCTCCAACATATCAATCAACTAATCATCATGTCACGACAAATTTCTTCCGCCATTTTTTTTTTTGTCTTTTATTGTCTGGCGAGCGGGGAATATTTGCTGGTTTTATACTATTTTTTACGATACTGTCCAGATTGCTGTCAGATTCTTTGTACAGTACGGGGAGGATCCTTAAATAGTACAGTACAGTAGTGTACGGTAATGGACAGTACAGAATATCTTGAATAAACTTTGTCTTATTTGATAATGATAACGGGAGAAAAGATTGTCCTTCCATTAGATCGCTTTTCATCAAATCACGCGGAGCCACGTGTATACACCTAGGTGTACGGGCAATGTTAAATGTTTTAGAGAAGTGAATAGTAACGATAAAGGCACTTTCCCATGCGCTTAAGTTACGGTTATTTTCTGTCGTTTTCCTCCATAGCTTAGCCCTCAACTAAAAAATCTCAGCCGTACAAAAAAATTGAAATTACCACAACGAGTTGTGTTACCTTGAAACTTTATATGAACTGGAGTTTGTCGTATAGCGCGATGTAGTTTGTCGTCTTACGCGTTTCAACCAACTTTCACATCCTTCCAGCTCACCTTCAAACTTCATATAAAATCACATTGCGAGGTGATTTTAAATAAAGTTCCATGAGGTGAGCGAATAGGCTGATGTTGTCGCACGTGTCGGGAGTTTTTGACAATTTTTGTGCACGGAGAACTTGAAAAAAAACCCACTAAACTTTTCTAGCCTGTGCGTGACTTTTTTTTGTGCACTTTTTTCCCGTACAGGGGCTGTGGAGGGGTCTCGACCAACGGACGGCATTAAGCAAAAACGAAGTTCGTGAAAGTGCCTCTCTCTCACTCCCTCTCCCACTACCGCGTCTATCTCACAATTCTTGCAATGAAAAATGTTAATAATGGTATTAAATGAAATATCTCTTAAAACAATTTCTTTTGGCTATATTTGGGCGTACTTTGATGGCAAGTAGAGCGAGAAAGGATTAAGAAACAAAATTGGGAAACCATGACGAAAAGTTTTAGAATTTCCGACGTCGATGCTGTCACAATTTGAGCGTGACATCAAAATGTCACAAACCCTAATCATCTACAATGTCACAAGTAGCTACACCACGCATCGTTATTAGTGTCAACGACACTAATTTGGGTTCTTAAAATTTTGATTTTTTTCCTCAAATACGATACATGATTTTAATTTTTCCTTGACGTTAATTAAGGTACCAAACAAAATAGCGTAAAGGACGAATTACAATAATATATAAATAGTGTGGTGTACGGTCGATGTCAGATCGTACATAAATGTACCTTTTCAAGTGAAAATTTTACAAAGAATGAGTTAAATCAGACGCGCACGCATAGGATCGTGCGCTAAAAAAACGGGATTGTTCTGACACGTAAATTAGTCTTACATGTACGGATATTTAAATTACACGACGGCGTACGATTTTTAATATTTTGTACGGATACATATGTTAATGTATATAATCGTACAACGAATATTCCATTTTTGTTGTTCCCAAATTTAGCATAAACGCCGAAATTAGAATACACCTTTTAAAAAAAAAAAAAAAATAATAATAATTAGCGTCAATGACGGTATATTTACTTCCACACTACTTAAACTTTGACACTAATAACGATGCGCGGTGTAGACGTCTACGACCGTCGTTATTTTGTAAACGTCATCAATTGTCGCGAGTTTGTAGTTGTCTACAACCGTCACAAATTACACCCAAGTCGACATCCATCACAATTTGAAGTAATGATTTCATTTATTTACATAGGAATGCTTTGAAAGTAGTACAGAGAATCTTCGCTAAAAACAAAGATATAAGACTAAAGTTTCGGTTACATGCGAAATTGCCCTTAGGGCGTGTCCCCATGTAACCGATATTTTGAAACGTTATTTTGGAATTTAGCGCTGATTTTACGGTGTACTTTTCAAAGTGTGCCTATGTCAATCGTTACTTGCGCGTTCATTATTTTGAATAT
>JBBHKE010000442.1:11816-26887 GCA_037447655.1 Zygnema cylindricum | reverse complement strand
TTTGGTAATACATTTGTACTTGCAGACTTTATCGATTCGTATATTTGTAACGTGAAGTGACGCGACAAATCAAAGTGTAATGAACCAGACGGGGATTGCGTCAAACTTTATTTTGCGAACTGATTGTGTCAAAACAGAGGAGCGACACATTTTGGTGGAAAACGACAAATGGCAATATCTCATTGCACCACTTATTTAGTCATTTCATCATAGGATGACACACACAAAAGCATAAAGTGCATCAGAGCACTTTAAAACATTATCTCATGGAAATCTTGCAAATCAACACATGCATATCACTCTCTCAAACTATCTCAGATCATCGCAAAAGCATCAACTTTATTGATCAAAACTCTTTGTACATTCTTTATTGGGATCTTATCTTAGAACATTAGGAAGGAGATGGCAGCTTTATTAGAGTTAGTACGTAGGAAAAAATTGTATTGTAATCGGGGCTCACTTCGGCTTACGCCTTGTGGCCCCTTGACTATAACTACATTTGCTAAGCTGCCCAAACCTATATATTCTATTGATTTGTTCCTATGCTTCCCCCATTGCTATCTACTTAGTGGTTCTCACAGGCTAATTTTTGCAGTGTATAGACTTTTTGTGTTTATAAGTTGGGTGCGCACTGGCTTATATAACCTTGTAAATTTATCACTTTCTATCCTCTGGTCCTAACTCATCATTGAAGACCACAACTCCCGTTTCTGAGCTCTCCTCATTTCCCTTCTTTAAATCGGTTGGAGTTGTACAACTATTTGCCTTATCCATTTAATTTTTTTCAAGCATGTTTCGATTGCTTCCTTTTGAGTAAGTCTAATTATTTTCTTCCTTTTATCCCTCTCCTTCTGAATTCCTAAGATATATTTTGCTTCCCCCAAATGGTTCATTTCAAATCTGCTCTTTAGATCCCTTTTCAATCCATTAATTTTCTCCATGGATTTATTTAACACAAGCAAATCATCAACATAGATTGGAATGATGATTACACCTTCCTCATCCTTAAAGAGATAGATGGAATGATCCGAGCTGATTCGGATATATCCCAAACCTGTAAAAAACTCCTCCAGCTCTTTGTTCCATTTGTGTGGAGCTTGCTTTAGTCCATAAAGGTACTTTTTCAATCTGCAAATCTTACTTTCTTCTCCTTTTTCTACAAACCCTTGCGGCTATTGCATGAAGATCTCTTCTTCTAATTCTTTGTTTAAGAAAGTGACTTTGATGTCCATTTGGTGCACTTTCATGTCTTCCGCTACCACCAGACTAAGTATAATTAAGACGAAGGGAAATCTATCAACCGGAGCAAAGGTCTCCTCATAATCGATCCTTTCCTTCTATGTGTACCCTTTGGCCAATAATCTTGCCTTATACAGCTCGATGGTGCTGGGCCAGTTTCAACTTCACTCGATCCGGTCGACTTTCGTGGTTACCGGTCCATGTGTCTTCCAAATGAAACCATCTCATCATTAATGGCTGTCATCCATCTACTCCGTTCCGGACTATTAATTGCTTCCGAATAAGTTTGGGGTTCACTCAAATATGATAACTTAGTTACCTTGTTATTCACTTGTCTTTGTTTAAGTCTCTTGCTGCTTCTCCTCCCTCCTTCAAAATCCAAAGCCGGAATGGAGGGTAATCTTGGGTTTCTCGGAGTTACATCATTATCTCCCATTTCCGTGGAGTCCATCTCCGGTTGCTCATCATCCATTTCTGGTCTTTCCTTGTTCTCTTCTTTGGATTGAGCTGGAAACTGTGGCTCCAAGAGAGAGTCATTCTCCGTCGGTATTTCCTCTTCATCTATAAAGTCCGGATAAACCGAAGTTTGGTTAAAAGAATCTGAATCTAGCTCACTTTCGGATTCAATTCTAAATCTGACCAGTTTAGTTTGTTTAAAAGGATCTAATGGCTTTCTCCCATCCAAAACTACCAAGTGTTTTACTAGGATAATATCTTCTTTCAGAGATCATAAACTCTATATCCTTTTACATTTTCATCATATCTTAGTAAGTATCACGACTTTCCACTTGCATCTAACTTCCAATCAGATTTTTCAACCTTTAGACTAAAAACTTGTCTTTCGAACACCTTTAAGTGTGAGATAACCGGTTTTCTCTATGTCCATCTTCATAAGGATTTTGACATTTCACTGTTGAGGTAAGGTAATTAGCACAGTTCATAGCTTTTGCCCAAAAGCATTTTCTTATCTTTTTATCAGATAACATACTACGGGCACTATCACTTAATGTCCGATTTAGTCTTTCGGCTACACTGTGTTGTTCTTTGGTCTACAATAGATCGCATAAGCGACCCAAACTATCAACCGTAATGCTAAGCAAATCTAGTCCAATGAATAATCCTTTGAAATGAATGCCCTTCAAATAAATGAATGCATTCCCATATGCATTACCAGAAAATCCCCATCAGACACACCATAGGTCTCCCAAAACACAGGTTTCCCAAAACACAGATCAGACACACCATAAGTCTGTAAACCTGCGACCATTTCACACAGACCAAATACACAATAGGTTTGCAAATCTGCGGAAAACCTAGGACCACCCTAGGAGAAATGCATACACAGATGCATTAAACAACAAAACATATACATGCACAATGCATGACCAACATATTTTAAAATTAACATATATGAATAATAATATATGAATGCCATCCCACATAACCAAATGCATAATCACATAATTAAATGTATCAGTTAAGTGTATGACCTAATAAACAACCCTAAAAGACTACATCTTCGGTCCCTACTTTTCACGCTAAGCATTGATTCTAAATGCTAACAAAGCTCATAGTTATATACATTTGTAAGCTGTCAGCCAATAACATAATTGTCAGTAAGTCCTATTTAAGCGTATAAACTACTACTAAGAGTAATTAAATCGTAAACATACACCTGAGAGTCAAACAATCTTAAGCGTACACTTGTCTACAAGTATGAAACTATAACACACTAATTAAATTGTTGAAACCCTACACCACTTAATAATACAACACAAAATATAAAAACCTTTGTAAAATAGCGGCGGACGCCGTAGGCCATCAAATGTATGACAATCCACTTGCCGAGATGACACCGTACTACTCAAATTCTTTTCCGTACGGAAGCCGCGTCCATTTCAATACATGCGGCTTGTCATATATAAAGTACACGTCATTTTGTCACAAATGCCCCCCGTCGCAAATAAGCTACACCTGTCCAAAATAGATGCGCTGTATCGGCGGCGTCCCTTTTCCATTAATGCGCTTGTTGCATTGTGTTTCGTAAGGCCGGCGTACAATTTCAATCATTACGAATATTTTCACATCGGATCGCTTTGCGATCCGCCGTCAATTTGTCCAACGCAATCCATAAAATACGTGCGTTGGTTCGCGTCACTTGTTTTTGATTTCGTACGTCCCTAAACAATATTTTTTTTGTACGTTCACTCCTCCAATCTACAAAACCAATTGAAATTCCACATTACGTCGCGTAAATGCGTACAAATGGGAACACGCGCACGTACGAAACATCGTGTACGCACGAAACATCGCGCACGCACAAAAATAACTTTTCAAAAATAACACACCATTTTGTTCAGGATTCTTTATAACAGTCTTTTGGGGTTGAACCCCTTCCTCTTTCAAAAATCATCAAAGTGATTAGAGGTGTATTTCCCCCATAATCATCCCTCACTCTCTTTATAAGGGTCTCATGAAACTTGTCACTCCATGCTTTATTCTCTTCAAAATAAGACGTGACTCAGATTTATTTTTCAAGAAATAGACTCTATAATACTTAGACCAATCATCAATGATAGTAAGCATGAATCTTTTCCCTCCAACCGATGACACTTTGGACAGTCCCCATATGTCTCTATGAACTACATCTAGGACCTTTTCACCTTTTTAGGCTGCGGTTTTGGGAAAGATAATATGTGGGACTTACCTTGAGCACATCCACTACAGTCATCTAAGGTCTCATTATCTCCAAAATTAATTCCCTCAACTTCTCCCAATTTCTTCATTTCTTTCAATCTATCTAGATGCACATGGCCAATATTTTATTCCAAATCATCAAGTCGCTTACATCGACAGAGAAAACCCATGTCTTTTCATTGCTCAAATTCAGCCTAAACATTCCTTGGATACCCTTTTCAGCTATGAAATATACTTCATCCTTATAGCTAGCAACAAAGACTCATTTCTTAATACTGGTCTCAAAACCCTTATCATCTAAGACCGACGTAGAGATCAGATTCTTGTTCAACTTTGGAATAAAAAATAAATTGGAGAAAGTGACTATGGATAACTTACCTTAAACTAAGACTTTCAGATCCACAGATCCACTAACCTAGCTGTCAATATTCTCCCATCCCCATACTCTATCTCCAAAGTAAGGATCTTTCTCTTTGTGGTAAACATTTGTTTCTCTCTACACATATGCATGGAGGCAGCTGAGTCATTCATCAAACCTTCTTCAAGAGATTCTTTCACTACGACGAAGGCACACTTTTGCTTCCTTTGAATCTCAACCTCGGTTTTCACCTCGAACTCCTCGTTGAAAAAAAGTTCTCCATCATCCTCATATGAATCCTCTCCTGTGTTTATGTTGCCACAAGTGCCTTCCTCTTTTCGCTGCCTAATCAACTAGTCTGCCCCTCCGTAAGTCTCATCTCTGTAAACTTAGTACACTCTGCCATATAGTGTCCCGGCTTCTTACAAAAATGGCATAGCCCATTAAGAGGCCCAGGTCTGGATCCATCCGTTGATTTCCTCTCCCTCCTCCTCCAAAGTTCTCATAAGATTACTTGGAATCCTGATTCCTCCGGTCAGTTCCACCAGCTAAGGCTTTACCACTCTTTCCTCCTCTCCGAATCTCAATTGTGCTTTCTTGAACCAAAATCATCCCTATAACAGTGTTCCAGATCCATCGATGATCTGGCAAATCCTGAACCTTGTTAATGATGTTCTTATAGTCATCTGGCAGTTTCATTAGCAAGGCATTCATATTTTCTTTCTCTATCTCTTATTTTCCAGCACTCTCTAACTTTATAAACAATTCAAACAAGTCATTGCAAAAATCATGCATTTTTCCTCGTTTGTACACATATGCTTGCACTTTCTGATCTGCCAACTTCAGCTGCTGAATTGTACCACTCTTCTGAATACTTACAAGAGCCTCCCACCAATTGACCGCCTTTTCCACATAAAGGTGAGGCGTAGCAACTGCTTGAGTGAGACATTCGAGAATAAAATGATTTGCCATTGTGTTGTTGAAGTCTGAGATTTCAGTATCATTTGCCTCCATTTTCTAAATAGCCACTACCAAAACCAAACCAGTAGCTATCAGTGTGAGTTTCTCATTCCCCTTCTCCTTCCCCTTTTCAAGTACCATGATTTCTCCATCAGTATCTACCTTTTCTTCCTCCACAGATCCTTCGATAATGGAGCTCCACCAAACCTAGGTGGAACTCCCAACTTTGCAACGGGCGGCTGCACATGACCACTCACAATGCCCTATAGCCGTTTTTCGCAAAGTGCACCCTCTTCATAGTTTCCCAATATATGAACCCTGTTCCATTGAAAATGGGCACCCTAGATGGTGGGCCGATGACTTGTAATTCTGTGACCTCCATTGGCTCATTGAATGTTCAGCCTATATGAAGCCTCTAGGATAATATTGTCCCTTTTGAATGTCCCATAAAATAAGTGCAGCCCAGGCACATAAGTATTTTGACCAACTTGTTCCCTGTGAAGGCCCAACTTCCATGAGCCGAAAGCAAAAAGAATCACTGGATTTGCTCCCCTGAGCAGTAACTTATGGATGGCCAAAGATGGACTATAAATAGAAAAGGTCTATCAAAGAGAGGTGTCTCAAAAATTGTCTAAGTCCTAAATCCCTCTCTGAACCTCCTACTACTACCGTACCTAACCAATCACAAGACTGTAAGGTACAAAACGGTACATGTGCTGTTGTACTTGTTGTATGGCCATGGTACGATATTGCTCTCTTTTTTGAGTTGACGCATGTCAGTTCCGGAGCCATAGTAGCTCTCCTCGTAATGTCCGCTGTCCACTCATTTCTTGCCACGTGTTATCCGCCGACATTTAGCTCACAAACCGCCAAATGTCCACTCTGGTGCGTCGGCTCTACTGTGAGATGTCCGATCGGAAACTAACAATTAATCACGTTTGTTCAAATTGAATGTCATTTCTTTTTGTAATTCGTTTAATGTTGTATGTTAGTTGTTTGTGTGTTTAAATATAAATCACACCCCACGTACATTACGCTAAATCAAGACTTAACGAATAAGGCGCACGGCTTTGCCGTACGGGTGTCATCTCGTAGGTTATAGTATCAAATTTTACTCTCGACGCTTGACTTTTACAAAGGGGTGTGCCTCCTACTCCCTTAGCCTGTGCCTCTAGCTCCCTTAGCCTATCTCCTTTTCTGCCTAAGGTAGTATCTCCTTTTCTGCCTAAGGTAGTCATGGCTGTATGAGAGTCCTCATTGACTATAACAAGTATGAGGGTTGTAGTAAGACCATAGACTTCCTTCTCCGCCTAAGGCAACCATGGCTTTCTAAGAGTCCTCATTGACTACGACAAGTATGAGGGTTGTAGTAAGACCATAGACTGACAAAGAGATAGAAGATAAAATACCTTTTTCAACATTACTGGCGCTCCGCTCCATTTTGTCGGGCCACATTTTGTCGGGCCAGTAAACAACCTTTCAAAATTATGATTAGTGCCACGTATTTAGTGTTCACATTTGAAAATCTAAAAATATTCTTAAAACGGAAAATCTGAACGATGATATCTGTATTAGCGGAGGTAGTGAATTATTCGTACGAAAAGTTTGCGGCCCAATTTTAATTTTGAAAATGGAAATCAAAATTTCGAAAAACGGAATGGCAAAAAGACGGCGCAAAGTTTGAAGGTTGGTGGTTGTCAAACGGAGCGTGCAAGGATACTTTCAGTTGACTTCGATCCGGCACATGGCCAACTTGTGATCGTCTGTTCGTAGTAAATATTATTTTTCCATTTCACGTGTACTCACGTTACTCGTCCAGTGTGAAGCAACTCTCCTCGCGACGAGAGTTTCTGCACACTGTACGATTTGCGTGATTGCTTTGCAGATCCGAAAAAGTGAAAAATCTAACGGTCAATAATTACGCCTATAATGTTTGGAGCATCCCCCCGACAAATTTTTTTTTTGTACGAATCTGTACGAAAACATATGGCTTCCAAAGTTCCAATAAAAACCCAATTTTTCAGCTAATGGAATCTTACCAAGAGTCATACAACAACCAGTTTGCGTCCGTATAACTAGCCTTATCACCGACAAATAAAGGAACGTTTAGAGCTGCTACAAAAATAACAATACATAACATACAACCCATTGATGACAACATATGAGAAATAGTATGTTAACTTTGACGACACTTCATTATTTTACTCTTTTTACTTTTTTGGGGCTTTTACTGGCTGAAACCATTAGACTAGGCAGAATCCAGCCATTTTAAGTTGGGTTGCCAAGCCTAGACCGATTGCAAACTGAACTGAACCGTTCAGCTTGGCGCACACTAAAACTGAGCTGAACTGAACAGCTCGTACTGTACATTGTGGCGTTCTGTGTTGTGATTTTTTTTCAGGCTCAGTGCCTTATAAAATAAACTTTTGAAGAGTAAGGGAATACTACACTGCGAATCGCTATTAGCCTATAAGTTTTTTTAGCATATAAAAATAATAAGCGTTATTAACGTTAATTGGGAATTTTAAAATTTTCAAAAAAAACATATATTCTACTTTTTTACTAAGAATCAAGTTCCATAAGTCGTTTTTGTTATCGTACAGCCAGCTCTAAGGGCCGGGTTTATTGAGTCGATGTTCCATCACGAAGAGCTTGTAAACCACGTGTTATACATTGAGTGGCGCCACGAAAGCTACGATCCGATATTGAATATCCTTCTATTTTTCACACTGTACCAAGTCATAATACAACAAAACGTTTGTATTTTTTGCAAATGCCAGTCTTCTACGCCAGCTCATTTTTTAGAGTTCTTGTTTTCGAACATGACGAAAATCCTTTGCCAAAAATACTGTGAAGAAAGAGCGTTGCCATAAATAGCTCAATGAAAGACCGTTTCGAGATTTTTTTTTTTATTTTCAGTTGCATTTTGAAAGGTATATATCATGTGCAAATTTTGTCAATTTCGTTTGTTGTCCATCGTGACACATAGCTTAATCGTACGTTGTCAACTACATAAAAAAACCAAGCGAACGCCTCGCGGATGAATATTCGATGGTCAGTGTTGCTTTCCATACATTCGAAGAGTATTGGCAAGATTCTTTGTAATGTTGTTTCGTGTATAAAAACAAAATATGCGATACTGTTTGGTATGGAAATTCGCGGATTTTTGTAAACTACCCCACTTTTCGACTGGTGGAACTAGACCCTAATGCTTATTTGGATTTTTCAAAAAAATAGAAATAAACCCTAAACATGCTTACGCTAATATAGGTATCCGTACAAATTCTTTGAAATCGTACACCGTCGCGTAATTTTACCGTCCGTATTTGTTAGACTATTTTATGTGAGTTAAATTCGCACTTTCTTCCTGTGCACATTCACGTGCGCACGCCTATATTAAATTAATTTATGTACTTTTTCACTTAGAAAGGTACAATTGTGTACGGTCTGACATTTACCGTACACCACACTATTTAAATCGCAGTTTACCTTCGTTTGTTACGCTAATTGGAACAAAACCCTTAGTGGCGTAAAGGAAAAAATATAATTATTAATGTTACTTTTGATTTTTTTTCAAATTTTGAGGGAACCAAATTAACGTTCAATATGCTAATAGCGATTGGCGGCATATTGTACTGTAGTACGGGTATTGAAAAATCATATATCGTAAAAGATATTGTCCTATATTGGGGAAAATATATATCGACAACCAACATCACATTTGACTACACCACTCAATCATTCGTTTCACGTGAGGATGACAGAAAGAAAGTCATAAAAGTGCATCAAGGCACTTAGAACATTTATCTCATGGAAATGTCATATAGATGACTCGCATACTTAAAATACTCTCAGGATTTATAAAAAGTGCATCAATTTTATTGATCAAAAACTCTTTGTATATTCTTATTTAGGATCTTATCATAGAAAATAGAAGGAGATTACAACTTTATTAGAGTTAGTCCGTAGGAACATTTGTATTCCAATCGGGGCTCACTTCGGCTTACGCCTTGTGGCCCCTTAACTATTCCTTAAGTTGCCTAAACCTGTCTAATCTATTGATGTGTTTCTATGCCTCTCCCTATTGCTTTATACTTAGTGGTTCGTACAGGCTAAGTTTTGTTGTGTTAGATGTCATGCGTTTATACGCTGGGTGCGCACTAGCTTATATGACCGTGTAAAACTATTAAGTTATGGGCCCACAGCCCCTAGCCTAGCTGAACTCTGACTAGCTAGCTATCGAAGAGTTGAGCCTAGAAGAGCTTTACAGATCTGTGGAACAACTTCGATGACATCGAGTTTGCTTCCTGCAAAGGCTCCAACGCCAAGAGAAAAAAATGATCAGAAGCTTAGAGATAAAGAGAGAGAGAGAGAGAGAGAGAGAAATTTGGCCCCATGACATTGAACATGAGAAGGGGTTATTAAAGATCTAGAAGGGGAGGGGACAAGCAGAGAGAGCATCAAAAGTGGGAGTAGTTGCGAAGGTAAAGTTTCTAAGATCTTTGATGACAACTAGATAACAACGTAGAACTCCACTAAGCAATCACATTAGCTGCTATTCTAGTCTACTTTATGGCGCCGACGCGATCGGCATCGGCCTCCTAATGTATTCAAAAATTGTGTTTCTAATCCTATTCCTCCCGGATGAAGTCGCAAAACAACTCACCAAGCTTCATAGAGATTGAACGATGTTGACATGGAGTGATGCAATTGAGGAGTTGGGGAAATTCTATGCCGACACCAAATCAGAGTCACTCAGTGATAAAGACTCAAAAAAATCCATCAACGCCCGTGTTGCAAGTGGATAAGGAGAATCAATGGGGGTCAAAAATCTGCAAGTGTTTGACACTGCGAGACTAGAGAGTTTCCTCCACCGTGAAAAGGAGGAGTATCTCTTCGAGGCATGAAGTGAACATGCAAAGATGGGAGAATGTCAAAGTGTCACAGAAAACCCAAGCAAGGAGGAAAGTGATAAATGCGACTCGCCCACAAAACAAATAGATCCGACCAAATTCAAAGACTGTAGACAAATCTACAGTAGCCAACTCAGAGTAATCCAATCCACAGAAAGTGAGGGAAGTGATGATGTGTTTGTTGCAAAATGATGCATCATGGCTTACCACAAAAGGGATGCACAGATCGAGGGACGACATGCAGATCAGGAGCACAACCGCATCGAAGACAACGTAGAAGGTGATGACTCTTGGAAAGAAGAAACGACGCACTGAAATTTGCAAGCTGTAGGCAGGAAGTTCAAGACACAACGTCTGTCTACACACAAAATTCGGCCCGATTCTAAGCATCGGAAGGAAAGCATGGTCACAAATAAGAGAATGTCATTTCACAATGACAAGCAAGGAAAGAGTAGGAGGAGAGAGGCGTGGATAAAAGGAAGGGTATACTTACCAAAGAGCCCTCGCCATCAAGTGGCAAAGATCAAAGGCCTCGGCCCCATGCATCAAAAAACCAGATCTAGTCGCCTATGTCTTCACCCCCAACATCACAAGATTCCGAAAAAGAATCTAAGGTTTGTGAATTGAGAAACGTGTCAAACATAGAGAAACCATGCATTGAATTAAAAAACACTATCAGTAAAACTGACAAGAGAATCAAAAATTAGGCTAAAAAGACTCAAAAATATGAGGTGACTTTTAGTGAAAGCAAGGACAAGGCAAGTAGCAAGTCACATTCCTCATCAAATCTGCAACAAAAAGGAACAATAGCTTAGAACAGGTAACTTTGCAGAAAGACATTTTGAAAGAAAATCTGCAAAAGATAGTTATTGAGAAAATGAAAGAGACTTTAGAACTTTCAGACGTTCACCCAGCTGATGCAAAATTGCTTTCAGCTGAAGAGGAGACGATGGAAAAGACTTACCAAGCTGAAGAGGAGACGATGGAAAAAACTTACCATGCCTCCAGCCAAGAGGGAGGAAAATTGAGGATTGGCCGAAGGCCAAGGCCACTCCTGAAGGCATATTCAAAAGAGTTCCACCTCCAAGAGGAACTCCAACCACCATGAGGAAGGTGGAATCTCCAAACTGGAGAGAGAAAGCGGAAATCAGGAAAAAGCCGTGACTTGGTCACAAAGGAAGCTACTAAACAGATACGAAAAACAATGCAATTCAATTTAAATTGTTTAACCCCTGCATATCTCTCTCACTCACACCCCTGCATATCTCTCTCACTCACAGTGCGTGAGCAAAGTGCACACAGAAGTAAGGGGAAGACCTCACCGAGTGTTAAAAGGGAGCTTGAAGTCAGTGGGAGCATGCTTAAAGAGATCACCCACGATCTACTCGAAAGAGCCTGTAAAATTCAAACTTGCCAAAGAAAGCATCATATCAGTGAGAAGCATCATATCAGTGAGTATGGCAGGAGAAAAACCGAAGGTCAGGGCTTGCAAAGTGAAGACATACAGAGATGCATTGTTGACCATAAGTGACAAATTGGGATAGATAGGATGTGAAGGAAGGAATACTCACCACAATGTCAAAATGTCCTCTCAAACCATTCATTCTAAAAGACTCCACACGCGGTCGAAACTTAGGAGGAATTGATCACGAGCGGAGAGCATCTGAAAAATCTAAGCACAATAGAAGGCGTGATGGGAAAAGAAAAATTCATTAGTTTTAAGTTCCAAAGGGTCCATGTCAAAGTTAGGTCAAAGCCAAATGTCATCAAACAGAAAATTGGAGCCTCAAACTGAGTTGATCACAAGCGGAGAGCATCTGAAAAATCTAAGCACAATAGAAGGCGTGATGGGAAAAGAAAAAGTCATTAGTTTTAAGTTCCAAAGGGTCAATGTCAAAGTTAGGTCAAAGCCAAATGTCATCAAAAAGAAAATTGGAGCCTCAAACTCTATAGTAAACAAAAAAACATCAGTGAGAATCCAAAGGTCAAAGGAGCCTAAAGCTACGAAGGACTTAAAGACATTTAAAATAGAAACTTTCACAATATCCATAAATATAATAGAGGGCAAGGAGTCATCCAATCACACATTTGCCAGAGAAAAGAAAAAAAGGGTTTCAGATAGATGTAGGTTTCGAGAAGTTGAGGAGCCGAGGAAATTCTTACGTCAAAATATACAGGGGGAATGGGAAAGACAACCGCAAGCCGAAAAATCCCATGTAAAGAATAAAACGCAAGGTGTGGCTGGGTAGATGGAAGGGCGAATTCCATACGTCATTGAGGCGAATCTAAACCTTAGTCTTCAACAAAGCGTGCTAAGACATGACATTTTGAGGATAAAGGAGGAGTTAGAAGAAACCCTAAAATTAGGAAGTTGTAGACAACAAATTGTCAAAGGATAAAGTAAATCTTTACTTGAAATTACTAAGTGTTCTATCTGTGGCAGAACTACAGGTTGTACCTTTGATACCGTGCGACGAAGGCTCAAACAAAGTTTGCAGTGGCACATTGGGAATTATCGAAATTCCATCGCCATCGCGAATGTTTCAATCGGACGGACAAAAATTTTGAAGTCGTTCGAGCGACAACACAATGATTATGGGACGATATACGCAATCTCAATCGGATGTCAAAGGGACATTCAAATCGACGGTCAGAACGAGGTCTTCATTTCCAGGATGGATTTTGCTCCTTGTACAACGAGGATAGAGGACACGTCCGATGGTCCCAGGTTTCAACCGTTGGCAACAAAAATGAGCGTTTGCGATGCAGTAATTGAAGGCGCCAAAAGCGCTCTAATTGGTCTTAATCCTTCTACAAGTCTTTAGTAGACCACAGATGGTCGCTACACAATCAAATATTGAATGGAACGAGTACCATTTCGAATCGACCAAGCGACAAATTGTATCCACTTCGTACTGACCCAACTGTATCGCGATCAATTACAATATTCCGCGGGAATATCGAACACGAAATTTTACCAATACGACGAAAATTCGTCGAAGACGATTTTGTACCAAACTCATTGCCAAAACATCGAGTGGGAGTGTTGGTTTCGTGCGATCTTTGGCGATTCATTTGTACCGACGAACTATACCGATTCGCATATTTATGACGTGACGTCACGCGACAAATTGAAGTGTACGGAATCTGACGACGATTATACCTACCTTTATTTTGTGTACAGATTGTGTTAGAATCTTGGAACGGCACATTGTGGTGGTAAAACGAGACAACGACAACATTTGATTGCACCACTCAGTCATTCATTTCACGGAAGGATGACACATAGAAAGACTTAAAGTGCATCAAGGCACTTAGAACATTTATCTCATGGAAATGTCATGTTGATGACTCTCAGACTTAGATTACTCTCACGATTCATAGAAAGTGCATCATTTTTATTGATCAAGAACTCTTTGTGTATTCTTATTTAGGATCTTATCATAGAACATAGAAAGAGATTGCAGCTTTATTAGAGTTAGTGCATAGGAACATTTGTATTGCAATCGGGGCTCGCTTCAGCTTACGCCTTGTGGCCATTTGACTATAACTACATTCCTTAAGTTGCCTAAACCTGTCTAATCTATTGATTTGTTTTTATGCCTCTCCCATATCTTTCTAATTAGTGGTTAGTACAGGCTAAGTTTCGATGTGTTAGATGTCATGTGTTTATAAGCTAGATGGCACTGGCTTATGTTATCGTGTAAAACTAGCAGTCATCATATCCGTCGTACTTTCAAATATTTTGTGCTTTTCATTTCAGACTTTCGAAACAGCACGAGCGTACTTATTTCTCAGTTCGAACATTTCAAACTTTGGTACGGAACTACTTGACATTCCAGTAACAAACACTATTGATTTTTCTATGGTTTTTTGCAAATTTCGCTTCGTCCACTTGACAAAACTATACATACCACATTATTGAACGTCTATTCTCGCGAAGAGCTTGTTTTCTCGATATTTTGGGATGTAGTCGACGTTCCTTATCGCTAGAAGGTTTGCGATAGGCCAACCCACTATACCTGGTAAGAATTTACAACTGTGTATCTGAGGTCGCAAATGGTCAACCGGAACTGTTAAACGACCGCCCGTGCCGGATCCGAAACGAATTTGTTTGCCAAATTTTGGGGGCTGGTCGGTTGCAGTCGGTTGATTCACCAGAAAAAAAAATGGTCGGTTATGTGGCTAACCAAAAAACCAAAAAAAATAAAAAATTGTACTGTCCATACAATCCAACATTATTTACATTATTGTACTTTGTACTATTTGGTATCGTGGAAGTACGTGACATCATGATTAGCGTCGCAAATCTGACACGGTAGTAACACTATTAATTTCGAAAATCTTAGGGAACGCGACAAAGCGTCGCAAATCTAACACGGTACAACGCCAATCGTTATTACCGTGGGAGTTTGATTAGCGTATAATGATAATTACAGTGGTGTACGCTATTTAAGAATTTGAAAATTTTGGAAAAAATCATACATTCTGATTGTTTGATTATGGTAATTTGGATCTTTGAAAAAAAAAAGTCGGTCGCAAACATGCTTACACTAATATAGGTCTCCAAATAAAATCTGACAAATCGTACACAAATCGTACATTCACACGGTCGAAACGCGGCTGTCGGACGAATATGTGGGAACGGGAGATTTTACAACCTAGATTTTTTTCCTATTTAGAACGCACATTCTCATGCGTCTGCGGTTCCTAAAACTAATTTCTTGTAATTTTTAACTTAAAAAAGTACATTTATGTACGGTCTGACACTGACCGTACACAACTCTATTTAAAAGACAACGTACTGAAAATAACCCTAAATAGAATAAAGAAAAAAATAGAATGAACTACACTAATGGAGAATAAAAAAAAAAAAAAGCGGGACGGAATTAACGAAAAAAAAG
>JBBHKE010000442.1:0-10942 GCA_037447655.1 Zygnema cylindricum | reverse complement strand
GGGGGGGGGGGGAGTGGAAAGGGGGAAAAGAATAAATAAAGATGCAAGAAAATGACAAATATTCTACATAAGTGAATTTTCTTGTTCTATTTTTATTATTTCCGCCTTTTTCTACTTTTTTATTTTTTTCGTTTAGGAAGTTTTTTCTTTTTCTCTCCTCCTTATATTCTCTTATCATTAATATTAATACTAATATTATTATTTTTACTATTTTATTATTGTAATTATTAGTATCATTATCATTTTCTTTTTATTATTATTTTTACTATTTTTATTATTATAATTATTAGTATCATTATCATTTTCTTTTTTATTATTATTTTTTTATTATTATTAATATTATTATTAACATTATTATTAATATTATTATTATTATTATTATCATTACTACTACTATTATACACAATCCCAGGTCTGAGAGGCATGCCACCTGGCATCCGCACGTGCGGGCGGAGAGCCAATCCGGAGGCGACAGCGGGGCAGAGCACTTGACTGGCCATGCTGACGTCACGTCACGCGAGAGAGGAAAAAAAAAGGGAGAGGAGGAAAGAGGGAATGGAGAGGTAGGAGGGAGGGGAGAGAGTGAAGGGAGAATGGATGGAGCGAAGGGAGAGGCTTTCCACCTTCTTGCTTTTATATTTTTTAAAGAAGATTGTGAAGTAAAGGGTTCAGATTTCCCCTCAGGGTTCTGGTTAGGGTAAAATAAAATATCTTAAATTTTAAAAAGAGTCAGAACCCTTAGGGTGAAGTTCCATTATACGAAAAGTGAGGTTGTTTACAGAAATTCATACCTCTCCGTACTACGACGTACCTCTTATTTTGTTTTTATCAGGAAAACAACATTACAGAGAATCTTGCCAATATTTTTCAAAAGTCTGGGAGTTAACAATGGCCGTTGGATGGTTTTTCGCGAAGCATTCGCTTCGAAAGCTTCTGTAATTGGTGATGTACCTCGCGAGGTACATCACAAATTACAGAAAAAATTGAGCCGCAACACGTTGGATAATGAGCATACGTGTCAATATGTTTACCAACGGAAATAAAAAAAATCGCACACGATATCTACATTCAAAAATCCAACAGAAAATACAAACGAAATCTCGTAACGCACTTTTGTCACGCTATTTTTCTAACCGCCGATTCGTCACACTATTTCTGGCAGCGCTCATTCGTCACGCGTAATAACAGGAACCCTAAAAAAATGAGGTGGTATTGACAAGGCTTCTACAAAGAGTACAAAAGTTGTGTTACCTGGTACCATAGTTCAAAAGTGGGTTTTTTTGTAGGCCATTTGTAGGCCGCCTTTAGCGTAAGTTGTGTTACGGGCTTTCCATGTGATCTTCTTATATCGCTACTTTGATCGGCGACCCTCCTATCGTCCGAATCTGACGATAGTCTTATCGTAAGTTGTGTTATGGGCTTTTCATGTGTTATTCTAAGTTCGCTACTTTGATCAGCGACCGTCCAATCGTCCAAATCTGACGGTTTAAATAAAAAATACCTCAAAACTCACAGAAAAATACTTTTTTGTCCAAATGTTTTTCAAAATTTAGACATGACGTTTAATTCTCTATCGATTGATGTGAAAATCAGCCCTGTTACTATTATTTTTCATTTTGCGACCAATACAATATGGGTCTTAAGGTCATATTGCATGTTTTGCGTACAATAGGCATATTGTATGGGCCTACTTTAACCTACTTTAAACCTGTGGCTAGTACGCACTTGCATGGTACGCAAATAAAGATTTTTGGTCGGTGTGAAAATTATTGACGATTTGCAATATCCAATCCATAGTTACGTGGCACCACTCTTTTGATAACACGTGCATTACAGACTGCGCAATGAAACTTCATTCAAAATTTCAAATTGTAGCATTCTGTTATGTTGGCCGTACAATTACATAATGTCCTAATGGAACTTCACCCTTATGTACGATAGATTCTCATATAATTGTTTGGTACAGTACTGGTCAATTTTTTCGTAACATATTTTCGTACACTTTTCTTGCACAATGTTCCGTACAATTTTCTTTCATTTTTTTTCCACCATCTCTGTACATTTGTTGGCACAACGTTTCCATACACTTTCCGAATAAAGACGAAATATCGACATGTTGTTATATATGGGAATTGGAGCTACACCGTGAATCGCTATTAGCGAAATGAAATAGATAGCGCAATGAAACAATTTGCGTTATTTACGCTATTTGGGAATTTGGGGGTTTTGAGGGAAATCATTTACTCTAATATGTTTTATAAAGAATATATAAAGGGGCCGCCTTTATTAAAAAGCGTAATGGTAAACCATCTGAGTCCATATGAACAAAATGAAATAACATTTCTAAAAATGAAAGAACCACATGACAAGGGAATAAACAAAAAGAAAAATTAAGACAAATCGAAAACACCCAAAAAAGCAAAACCCAGCAAGCAAAACATCAATGGAAAAATCTAACGCGTATATAAAAAAAAAGGAACCCCCCGACATAACTAAAAATTTACGGAAAGCAACCATGTAGGTCCTCGAATCCTGGAGGAGCAAGAGGAGGAAGTTTTGGAACACGCCGTCGATCCATAAGGGCAATAGACGATCGAAGTAATATAGAAGCCAACACCCGTTGTAGGGCCACAGAAAAACGTTGACGAAACAAAGAAGTAAGGACTGAAACAGGAAGGCTTCCAGGTCCCCGCCTCTCCAACGAGCGCCGACCACAAGTACGGAAAAACTCATCCAAAGCCATACCCAAACAACCAAATATCTCGGCCGCCATCGGGATGAAACCATCCATAGCATCACGACAGGCATAATCACACTCCTTCCTTTTAGCCGCGTCACGGGCAGCCACTCCCACATGCCGAGCCGCTTGGTTGACAATTGTAGTTGAGGTAGGGTTCGCCAAAAAATGTCGCCAAATGTAAGAATCGCACTATCAAGTAATACAAGGTCAATCCGACGCGAAGGAATAATGTGAGAGACCTCTCGACGAACAGAAAAATCCCCCCTCAGAAGCGATAACAGCGATAGTGTCTCGAATCGTGTCGTGCGCCTGAAATAACTCACCCCCGTGGGAGCACCGATGCAAATGGACCCCGCCGGGCTCGAGAACGTGGCAACATGAGCAAACAAGTGAGCCAAGCAAAGGTGGGTGAGGGAGGCCAAGCCGGAGCCTACGGGCCGTCGTGAACTGAGCCGGGGTGAAACAAAGAGTGGATAAGATAGGGACAGCCAATAGCTAAGCTCCAAAGCCAAGTCCGCCACAAGACAAGAAGCGTGCACGCGAAGAATTGGAAGGAAGCGCCTCGAGAAGTTGGGATTTAATAGCGACGACAACCCAATCACAAATGGATTCTTGAACACGCACAACTGATGTCGTAACAAGAGTGGAAAATATCGGTATGTCCTCGATAGTAGCCGGATTTAGTGAACGTGATGCATCCAAAAGGGACCGTTGGACGGCGAGCTCACCATCTGAAACACGTGGAACCACGGCCGCAAGAATAGGAGTGTCCCCAGCCACAAAACGAGAGACAATAGTGGAAACAACAAGACACCAACTTCCCAATTAGGCGGCTAGAGCAACAAGCGCCGTTGAGAGTAAACCCAAACCGCCGGCCGAGACTGGAAGATAGGCTTGGATACGTGCCGCGAGCACAAACTCGCGATCAAAAGCTCCACTGCCCAACAAAGTGTAGAGGACATTAATAAGGCGATCATCGAATGCAGAAAGTGAGGACACAAAAGAATGGGGTGGGAGGGGAAGTGCGAGTAAGGTAGGAGGGCCTGTGGGGGAAACACCGTGTCAGAAGAGCAAAGGACCTGGGGATCAGAAAGGTGGGGAAAGTTGTCCACGTGGGACAAATCTGTTTGAAGAGCGGAATCGAGGAATTTCGTGACGTAGGGATCAGAACCAAGCGGGCAACCCAACACCCGAATGCCTTGGGAAGTAGGAGGAGTCTGAAAACCAGAAGGGGGAGTGAAAGAAGGAGGAATGGGACGTGGGGACCAGACAACACACTCAGATGGCTGGACCGAAAGATTGAGTTCGGCCAAGCGAGCCTTGAAAAAGTTATAGGCCGGTATAACTTGGTCCGAAGGACCAATAATGTGTGTGTCATCCGCAGCTGAAGGGAAGAGGCAAGAAGGGTAAGCACCTGTTGAAGCTCGGAAGGCGCGGTAATGGGTTAGGGCAAACAAAGGCCCCCCAAGAGGATCGCCCTGACGGGTGCCAGTCGTGGAGGAAAGTGGGACCAAACCATCATCTGTGGAGAAAGAAAGGCTACTGCTCAGAGAATAAAAGGCTCTCACAAGACGCAAATTGTACTCTACAAATTTGTGATTCCTTCGTACGGTTGCAACTTAGGCAGTACGGCGCTAAGTTTTACGGCAAAACGACAGGAAAAAACCCTTACTTATGCACATGGGGACACACCCTTAATCGTTATGTACGATTCTTAATTCGTATAATTGTTCGGTACAGTACAGACGTACAGCTCAGTTTTTTCGTAACATATTTTCGTACACTTTTCCTGCACAATTTTCCGTACAAATTTCTGACATTTTTTTGCATTTTCCGTACATTTGTTGGCACAACGTTTTCGTACAGTTTTCCTAATTCAGACGAAATATCGACATTTTTTTATGTGGGAATTGGAGCCACTGTAGCCCTGGTGAAAACTGGCGAGGATATTGCAGCATTCCCAACTAGTGTGGATTATGTGAAGATTTTTAGTATGTAAAGCTTTCTTCCTATCATGGAACATAGCTCACATCCGTGCAATTTATTATGCATGGAAGTATGGAATTATGTTCACAAGAGCATTTCTTTGAGGATTTTTTCCTCCATCGAAAGGACAGGTAAGGAGACCTTTTCTTTCCAGAAGAAGTATAGAAGATAAAGTGCAAAAACCTTAAGAAACTATACATACACACATGTAAACTGAATAATGATGACAGATGCTCATGACGAATAAGAATAGTCCCATGATTCCCAAACACGGACATCTACTTGTCGATGTTTGAAAGTAACAAAAGTTGACTCAAAAGTTGAAAGTACTTCCTAGTGAGTCAACTTTCTAAACGAAATTTGACTCACTAGGAAAAAGTCAACAATGAGTCACCCTGCACAAATAAGTTCAATTTTAATTAAAACGAGTCAAAATTCTAACAAACTGTAAAATAACAAAGAAGAGATACACGCTTGTTGACCTCATAAGGAATAATCATAATATAATGGCAAGGACAAGTGACAAGAAAAAACAAATTGATGGAAATGACACAGCTGCTCGTGCCAGCGAGGATAAACCATCCATGTAGACTCGAGATAAGAAGAAGAAAGACAAAAAAAAGTCACCCTTTTCCAAAAACAATGAGACAACTTTCGAAAAAAATCATATATTAAAAGAAAATAAAATTACAAAAATTGACATGAAGATTGTCAACAAAGAAAGAGTTGTTCCTATCAAAAGAAACGAAACCTTTTAACTCTTTAAATGTGCTCCCTACGAAAAATAGAGTGCACTAATGCTTTAAAGGCATTATCGAGATGTTTAGTCATATGGGCACCATTGGTCGCCTATCTCCAAAACACTTCAATAAAAAAGGTAATCCGCGTAAAACTCTAGACCAAAAACTGACGAAACGAAACACAAACTCTCTCGTTCTCACTCTCTCTCGCTCTCCCTCCCTCTCTCAGAGACACAGACGTCTGCAATCCCGAAGACGCTAATGAAATATTAGCTTCAGTGTAATATTTACATGCAGCTACATCATTCTTCCAAAAACCATTCCTTGCTACTATGTACACATCCCATTTAGAGAATAATCGACATTCTAAAATCCTTTGGCGAAGCCAGCCGCTTCCTCCCTCCCTACCCGACGGTACGCACAGCAGCCCACTGAGTAAATGACTACGAGGAAAACGAGTAAACCGATATCGACGAAAGCGACTATTCGCCATTTGTTCTGTACGTTCTCCAGCACCGCTGCTTTACATGTGTCGCAGTCGAAGCACAGTTCCGTAGCGGTATTGTTGTACCGTGCGCAGTCGGCATCGGTGGAGTTGAGAACCGTACCAACTGGAAGTGTATAATATGTCGCATTTACAAATGTGAAACCACAGTCGGTTGGGGGAAAGCAGCAGCCAGCCTGCACAGAAAACAACAAGAAGGTTAGATAATTTCCATTCAAATTCAAAACACGATCGAAACAAGAACAAACTACAACAGTACGGCGAAAGACTGGACAGAGAAAAGCAAAGGTTATATATACTTTCCATTTGCATTACAAAGATAGACAGAACGGCACCAGTATGGCAAGTAGTTCTATTGATGCCGCAAGAACATTCTGTTCCGTTAACGAATGAGCATTGAAAAATACTGTAACGCATGCAAACACTCAAAAGAACGGGTAGGAACAGAAAATGTCTTTACTGACCTGCACATGAGAGAGTTTGGCTGACTCAAGGCTAGCTTCTGTTGGATATTCCGCATCCAAACCCTTGCAAGGGTCAGTTTCCTGTACACAACTGCTAACTGTTTTCCATGTGGAGTTGGAGGTAACTTGATCTTGTAACCATCCTGAGTAGTCACCGATGCGATAGTCCCCAAAACCGACACCAGAGACTGCTTCTGAGGCGTTTTTGTTTGTCACAATAAATGCGAATACTGCAAGAGAATAAAACAGGCTACATAAGAATATTGCACTGTAATCAATACATCCCTTGTCATTATGTTGAGAAAGACATGTTCTAGGAAAAGAAAAGAGCGTTAAATGTCTATCTGAGTCGCGAAGTAACCAACTACAACGTGAATTGTTATTAGAGTCGCAAAATTATTAGCGTGGGGTTTATATTAGTGTTATTAAATTTAATTCAGTTCTGAATGCCGTGTCTGATTCTGAACCGTTAAAAGAATTGGTGTTGAAAAATAAACAAATTAGTGTCATGGATACTATTTTAAGTTCGACCGTAGAATTTAGTGGCGTGACATTGATGCAAATAAAGAAACACGGTGTAGCATCATGACATGCATAAGAACATAATATCAAAAAAACAAAAAAAAAATGAAGAGATGAGCTACAGGAGCGATAAAATGTTGTGTCAGAAAAGCCTCCACCCACCATTGTCGAGCGTAAGGGGATAATTAACAGATGTTACATGCTTCTCTGTGTTCCTAGTGATTTGTGAGGACATTTCTGGTGAGGTTCTTGCGCTAAATATGGGACTAAAACAAACAGCTTCTTATCAAGTATACAATTTTTTTCTCCTGGTGTAAAACTCATTTACCTCAAGTTTTTGTTCTGGATAACTTTTTGCTCATCACATCCTCTCATTTAGTTTCAATTCTTCAAGTTTACACCTAATTAATAATCATTTCATAAGTTCTTCTCTTTAAAGTATGAGTATTATCTCCTCCATGTGGATCCTACACACCTTCTGTTCCCATTTTTTTTTGTACATTAGTGTGTGTGTGTGTGTGTGTGTGTGCGTGTGTGCGTGTGTGCGTGTGAACAAATTTATGGAGATTAGTGCATGTGTATGTGTGCAAGTGAAAATTTATAGAGATTATGCGGTTGGTGTATAAGTGACAAACTTATGGAGATTACTGCACATTTGTGTGTAAGTGACAAATTTATGATATTTAGTGCGCGTGTTTGTGCGTAAGTTACAAATTTATGATATTTAGTGCGTGTGATTGTGTGCAAGTTACATGAGACAGAGAGATTATTGAGTGTGTGTGTGTGTGTGTGCACATACTTGTGAAGCCCAGCAGCGCCAGCATGGCCAGGAAAACGACAAGAAGGTTCACTCCTAGCAGCAGTGGCGCGTCACAGAGGATTCCGACGAAACCGACAAAAGACACGACGAGAATGACGGCGCCGACAACAATGAGCGCCCATTGGAGGACAGTGAAGCACTGGACTCCGTCCGACCTGGTCAACATAGAAACAGAAACCGTCAGTTACAACTATTTACGTTCAATAGTAGAGTGGAATGTTGAATTCCAATAACAACATGTTACAATAATGTGGATTTTAAGATACGCAAAGCTTTCAGGGTAATGTTATGTGAGATATAACTGGAGTTACTGGCCAATATTCCTCGTTCGTACAGTTTTCCGTACAATTGCTTTGTTGTTAATGAAAGTGAAATACTTCACTCCAAGAAACATAAATTGCAACCTCTCCTTAGTGATGTGCCGCGACAAATATGATACTAAAATATAATAAAACATTGGACGAAAATGAGACAGACAAGGAAAATCCTGAATTGAAAACTTGCAAAAACTAGCAATGCCTATGCGACTGTATAGCACTTAAAACTTGATACATGAGAATATAGTATTTTCATAACGAATAAAATAAACCTATAACAAACAAGCAAAGTGAAAAAACTGAAAGGATTCAGAACTGAAACAGTTTCCTAGTTCAGTTGAGTTGGCTGGAGACTAACAAGAACCAATGAGCATATTCAGAAAATAAAAAGAGAAATTCGACAGAAAAAAAATCCACAAACAACGGAAAAAAAAATAAAAAAAAAATCAACAAACAATGGAAAAAAAAAACAAAAAAGGCACAAAAAAGCTTTTCCCAATCACCTTGTTCTGAGCCAAATGCCTATGCCTAACACTGCTCCTGACGCCAGCATGGCGGCGAAATTCACCAGCAACGTAAATACAATGGATAAACTCATTTTGCTGATAAGGAAAACCTTAAAAAAAATTACTTGCTATACCAAAATAAAATTATACTGCAGTAAGTTTGATATAAATTTTCGAAGAGCAAATGGAATATAGGAAACGAAAGAATTAAAGGACAGAGAAGTAAGTTATGATTAATTTCAAGTAGGAAGGAGATCTCAAAACGCGGAAACTAAAAAAGAAGTAATATTTTTTTGCAGCTTAAATTAGATTAAAGTTTTTACACTTTCTGAAGCTTCAAGATGTGACTGCGGTTTTCTGGATACTGAAATGAGTTCCATTCATCATACAAATAGAGAGGGAGAGAGAGGGAAGATTGTACGGACGGTAATTTTAAGTCAAATGTTTTACGGGCAATACGCGTTTGAAACAAAATTTACCTGCCCGCTGGAAGTACAACGCGTGTCTTTGATTCTTTATACGTGTCGGACAGCAAATGACTAAATAAATATCGATGATTGACGGAAAGGATTTTTTATTTGTTTGTTTTTTTTTCACCGCTGCCCGCCGCGTTGACTTGTATTTGAAAGTCGGAAATTTAACAGTACGCGCCGCCGAAATTTCTTGGGCCGTGTAATTCCATATTTTGTATTTTTGCAGCGGTGAAACAATGACGGTGGAAGCCCTCAAAAAATAAACACTACAAACAAACAAAATAAACTATACACATAGCCAAATAGGAAACAAAGGAATAGCGTTGCGGCCCAATAAAAGTTGTGCCGTACACATTGTACAGAAATCAGCAAGTGTCAGAAAAATAATTAAAGTTATCGGCCAATAGTGGACAATGCGTGTTTTAGAATAAACGGACAATGACTGCCAATCCTAGAAAGATTCAAGAAAGTGGAGTCGGTGGCAAAAACCACTATTGAGTATTGACCATTTCTCTAGAACTACAGTACTGGACCGTACCTCAAGATACCCGACAAACACGTCAAAAACGGTCAATCGCAGTCTCTGATGTTGACCCCGGATCTTGAAATATGGTTTTTTTCCTGTTTTTTCTCTCACAAAGATCCATGATTCCAGCCTGTAACCGTACTCCACGCCGCACATGTCGCGGACCCAAGAATTGAAGTAAAACAATTTCAATGCTGCCCGTTTCCTCCAAAATTGCAAATTTGTCATAGGCCATTTCGCATTCCCATTTGTCCATTCAAAAAAATTATTCACCATCCCTATTTTTTGGACGTGTTCCTGACCCTCCGATCGGCCTTTTTGGTGTGTGGATAAATTCCGTGTTTCCGATGCGTTTCAGGATACGATATCCAATCCAATTTTCCACATACACGCGTATTTCGTACGAACTCTTTCACAGTAACAGTCCGACACGGAACCGTGACGTGACAGTGACGGAACAGCGAGTTCTATCAAATCTTCGTACATTCGTACATTGTGTACTGCAGCGTACGGCCCCTGTGCACAGAACAGCCGTACTATTTTTTTAGGGTTTCACGCCGTACTTTTTCGATTTTTCTGCTTCAGCGTGGGCGCATCGCTCTAGAAGCCAAGAAAGACGCATCGTACAGGAACTGTACGGAGTGCATACGGTCAGCGAAGGGTTTTCAGGAGTGTTGAAAATTTGAAAATGCTGCCAAGCCTTTTTTTTTCTTTTTTTTGACTTCTATCGAATTATGCAGCCATGGTGAACCTTAAAATTGAATTCGGGTATGTCTCCATTTCCCTCTCTCCCTCTCCTCCTCTCCCTCTGCCTCTCTCTCTCTCTCTCTCTCTCCCTCTCTCCCTCTGCCTCTCTCTCCCTCTGCCTCTCTCCCCCTCTCCTCTCTCCCTCTCTCTCTCTCCCTTTTTCCCGTCCATCTCCCTCCCTCCCTCCCTCCCTCCCTCCCTCTCTGTCCCACTCCCTCCCTCTCTCCCTCCACCCTAAACCTCTAAAACTCTCAAAGCTCATCGAGTTCCCTCCAATGAGAAGTACTTATTCTGTTTGCCGCAAAATAAATCGGAAAACGACAAACTGCTTATTTTCCGTACTCTTAAAACGACAAATCTTTAGGACCATTTCAACCGGTCAAAGAAAAACAAACTTCATTAAAAAATAAAAATAGATAAATTAATAAAAGGTAAACGTTTTTCAAAAAAACAAAAAAAAAAACTCCACACTAAATCTAAAATTACCAAAAGCTCGGGGCCATCTTTTTTTTTTTTTGGGCTGAAATAAATTTGGGGGTATTCTGGGTTTTTTTTTTATTACTCCCCTCCCCCCCCCTCTCCCTCCTCCCCCCCCC